>VZTH01014149.1:508457-670850 GCA_013397815.1 Aleadryas rufinucha | reverse complement strand
AGGGGAAAAAAAAAAAAAAAAAAGTCCCACTACAACTAGAATAGAACAGAGCAGAATATTTCAGCTGAAAGGAACTCAGAAGGAACATCCAGCCCAACTGCCTTGTGGAGGCTGATGAGCCTCCTGATCAAGGGGCCTCAAAGATCCTCTGGAGGGGGAGCATTAAGCCTGCTACCTCCCAGCTAGGGCAGACAAGGAACGCTCTCCCAGGATTCTTTGTTTAATTACGTTGATATATTCTGGTTCTGTTTCTTGGATTGGCCTGTTGGCCCCTCTGTCCCTTTATCCCTAATATGTCCCCGTTCTAGAATGTTCTCCTTTTCCCATTATCCCATTGGCCCTTGTCCCTTTGCCACTCCCTCCGTGCTTCCCTATTGGCTCCTGTGCCCTGACCCTGCCTGTGCTCCACCCCAGAGCCCTCAACCCATTGGCCCTGATGCTCTCTCTGCCCCTATCTGGCCCCATACTTAAACCTGGACCCTCACCTGTTTTGGGGTCTTTGTCCCGGGACCCTCTGAGTGTTGTGGTGTTGGGGTTTTAGGAGTTCTCTCTCTATTCTCTTTTTCTCTTAAAGACTTTTTCCCCATACACTTTGCTGAGGGGGAGCAATTACCAAGATACATAAAGGAGACAAAAGACCTGGCCACGGGGAGGAGCCCAGTTGGCTGGCCCTTTTACTTGGGAAAAGGGGGTTGGGCAGGGCCCCTAGTCCACTTGTGCTCTGGCATTCGGAGGGGAAGGAGGCTGCATCGCTGTGGAGAGAATCCACCACCACTGGGGGCTTCTGCCTTCTGCTGTTTTTCCTCCAACTGTGAGTGGAGCTTGCTCGCTGGAGCGTCTTTTGCACAGGGACCCTATTTTTACACCCTACCTCACTAAAAGGAGACACCTTTCCACCATCTGCTGGGGTGCCTCAGGGAGACCCCCCCACCCAGGATCCTAAGCCCGCTTTTCCCCTGCCTTGCGGGGGAGCTGAGCTGAGGCTGCTCTGCCTCCTCCCCCCACCGCCGTTCCTCTGCTGCTGCTGCTGCTGCTGTTGGTGCTGAGNAAACCAAGACATGCAGCAATAAACTCACCTTTGGAACCCACACGGACACCCTTCCTGGACTCTTTTATCATCGGCCTGCCTGTGGATTACTTCGTGTGTGTGCGTGTTGTGTGTATGTGCTGTGGCACAACTGAAGCAGCTTCCCAGGAGATGCTTTCGGGAAGGTCGTGGCACCCTACCACCCTAACCCACTGCGACACTGCCTGACCACTTTGGGGCTGACCAAAAGTTAAAATATGTTATTAAGGGCATTGTATTATTGCCTCTTAAATACTAACAGGCTTCGGGCATCAACCACCTCTACAGGAAGCCTGTTCCAGTGTTTGACCAACTTCTTTGTAGAGAAATACTTCCTAATGTCCAGTCTAAACCTGCCCTGATGCAACTTTGAACTATTCCTATGTGTCCTATCACTGGATACCAGGGAGAAATGCTCAGCATGTCCCTTTCCACTTCCCCTCCTCAGGAAACTGCAGAGAGCAATAAGGTCACCTCTCAGCCTCCTTTTCTCCAGGCTACACAGAGTCCTCAGCCACTTCTCATAATACATCCTTTCTAATCCTTTCCCCAGNCCACTTCCCCTCCTCAGGAAACTGCAGAGAGCAATAAGGTCACCTCTCAGCCTCCTTTTCTCCAGGCTACACAGAGTCCTCAGCCACTTCTCATAATACATCCTTTCTAATCCTTTCCCCAGCTTTCTTGCCCTCCTCTGGACACATCCGAGTACCTTAACACCCTTCTTAAATTGTGGGGTCCAGAACTGCACACAGGATTCAATGTGAAGCTTCGTGAACACTGAATACAGCAGGATAATCATATCTTTCAATCGGCTGGTGATGCTCTGTTTGGTGCATCCTGGGATGTGATTTGCCCTCTCAGCTGCCAGGGACACTGAGCCTGCTGTTGACCAGCACCTCCAGGTCCCTTTCTGCAAGGCTGCTCTTCAGCCACTCCTCTTCCAGCTTATACTTGTTCTCAGCATTACAGTTTTCCAGAAGCAGAATTTGGCCTTTTTGTCCTTGTACATCCTGTATATCTTCCTACAAAATTTAAATGTTTAACCTTTCTGGCTGGAAATTTAATTAATTTTATTTCAAATACTTTCATAGCATAACATAGGGCAGTTTAGTTACTGTATTAAGGCATCTATACTAGCCATTATCACCCAGGTGTGTGAGGAAGAAGCTCTTAACACAAATAACTGTAGCACATACTGTAGTCATCCCTGACACTAATACATCTTGCTGATGTACAAGTTGCAGACAAGGGTATATTCACAATCTGGTTAGATTTGTCCCATTGCAAGGAATAAAGGAATGAAGCAGAATTTTTTTTAAAATAACAGTGATAATGCAAGTCACTATTCACTTTTTATACATGGTTAACACAACAAATCAAGCAAAACCTTGAAATCCAAAAGCCTCATATAGCAATACTCACTGGAGGAGCCCAAAATGATGAAGATTTCCTTAAAACTTGAACCAAGTTTAAAAATGTACCCTTGGGTGCAGAAGAAGCGGAGTCAATTTCCCAGGCTAAATATCAAGATTGAAAATGTGAAATTTATCACTGATCTCTGTCTAAAAGACGTGCTCCCGAACACTGCCACCTAATCACATAAAAATGTGGATTACACTTGTCAGTCGAGTACTGCATGCTTAATGCGTCTGTAGAGATAGTAACCTCTGTGACAGCAGAGCTGAGGAACCCTTAGAGGATTTTAAGAGGAAACAATGCAGAGAAGATGATTACAGAAAGCTGTCTGTGGGAAAGAAACTCAGAAGGAGATTTATGTTTTATAAATTTGCACTTGCTACCTAATTGCAAAAGACATTCAGGAAAAAATCTCTTCTGGGGGAAAGAATGTGACTTTGGCACAAGTTCGACTTTGCTATCAATACTGCTGGTAGACATTTCTGTCCAGAAAAACTGTAAACAATTGTTTCTTAGATAGGTTCTGTGTATCATTGAATCACAGAATGGTTTGTATTGTAATGGACCTTAAGGATCATCTAGTTCCAAACCTCCTGCCATGGGTAGGAACACCTTCCATTAGAACAGGATGCTCAAAGCCTCATCCAAGTTAGCCTTGAACACTTTTTTGTACTTCTATTTTCTACTAGATGATCAAGTAATTAGAGTTTTATGTAACATTTGTTTCACCAGTAAATCCCAGGGTAAAACTGTGGCATATTAATTATCTCTTAAAACTTAGACATTGTTGCAAAACATGCAAAAAACCACAATGAAAAGCAATTAAGTAGTAAGACTAAAAGTAAATATGAATTTGTTATCCCAAAACCCGTAACACATGAGAGTAAAGGGATCACTTGAAAAATCTCATCACATAATATTTCAGGTAGAAAGCAGAGTATTTGAAAGTCTGTTAAGAACTTATGCAATCACTAATCAGTTACATTCTCACTAGAGGTCAGAAAATATTTTAAAACTTTATAATTAAATCACTCATCAATGTCAAAAAGGTAATGAATAAATAAGGGAAGCATGGATTTGAATATTCTTTGTTATTTTGCATGATAAAATTGTGAAAGATCTGAAAATTCATCAACTGCAACTATTTATTCTCAGTCTGACTGTTTCAAAACAGAAGGTGAAGCTTACCAAAAAGAACACTAAATCTTAATTCAGAAAATTATTTCAGGCATAAAAGGTGACACAATAAAGACTGACAAGAACCTCCAGGCATTACTTCATAAAATGCTTACATTTAACCAAGTTTTTGTAACAAGTTAAAAATAAAAACACTAGAATGAAAATCGCCCTTTAGACAAATGGTGTGGTACAGGTATATCCCAGGGCAAAATTTGCTGGATGATGCATACGTTATACAGGAACTCCCTGGCACCCTTTGCAACCAGTGTCTGTTTTAGTCCTCCTCTAGCATGGGTTGCAATATTGATAACCTTGTAAAATGGCCTTACATGAAGGCAAAAAATGAATGTCTATGGAAAGCATGAGGGACATTGAACATCATCTGGAGCATGAGAAACACATTGGCCACTAAGATGAATATAAACTGCCATAAAGTCTTTTCCCCTTTATGCAACATTTAACATATTTGAAAACTATGTGGAAAAAATGTTATGCATTAGTACATTGTTTACATGCCAACATCTCTTTAGACACTTATAAATGAACATAATAAACTAACTTAATTTTGTGGAGCTTTCAGCGAATTCTCCCAGCATATTTCTAGTTAAAATGAATAAGCATGCACTCTTATAGTAATTTCACGGAAAGGATAGCAGCGATGCCATTCTAAGAGATAATCTTATATCATCAGTGAAATATCAGTCTTCTAGGAAGAATAATAAAAGCATCAAAGTCTCTTGGTAAAACAAAATAAATCTTTCCATAGGCTAAGTAAGCATTACAAAGAAAATTACGCCTCCACAAAGTTGTTCTGTTAAAAAAATAGGTTTGATGTTTACATGGATTTGATTGGAAAGCAAAACCAATTATTTGCTGTTGAGGGTGATTTATGTTTCAGTGTTTGTAAACTGGTTGTTTGTCTCCAGCATAAGAAAGCAAGAAGATAAAAAATGCGTTTGTTTTTTTGTTTTTTGTTTTTTTTTTACAGCATCCCTTTAAACACTATATTGTATATGTGTTATAAACACCATGCATTTCCTCTCTTCTGCTGCTGCAAGCACTGTCTCCAATCTAATAACTGAACTGCTAAAAGTGGCAAAACCCTTGAGCATCAGAGAGGTTTTTGCACTCTTCTGTCACTCACAGCTTTAAACCACCAAGAATTTATTATTGTTACCTTTTTATATATTTGTGTTTGCTTGTATAACCAGATTCAGAGATATAAACAATGGCTTTTGCCTTGTTAAGTATAAATATTTTTAATTAAATTTTTCCCCTGTCAAACTTGATGCTACTTTTGATGAGAAATGCTATTATATCCTCATGCTGGGATGGTTAAATGTGTGTCCTGGTTCAAAAGGAGAGATTTACTACTTTAAGCAGTCATAAAGTATGGTCATAAAGAAACATAAAAAGCCCCTTAGTTAGTTCATCAGCTTCATTAAATAAAACTTGTGACGTGATGACCAAATCACTTGGGCTATGTCGACATCATAGATTTTGCAAGATCATGCACAATCCAAGAACTTAACAAAGTTTCATTCGAGTTCCCTTAGTACTTAAATTCTGGTTTTTTGAACACCCAGAAGCATTTCAGTCCTGTGAGGGCTGGCTGATCAACAGATCCCTCACATTAAGGACTTTTCTGGATCCACAAATAGCACGTTTTCAGTGGTATTCTCACAAGTGACAGCACTCTGAGCTCTGCCTGTCAAAGCAAGATTCACCTAAACCCCTGTGGCACCAGTGACTGAAATAGCAATTGCTGCACCATTAAATACAGGTTGGAACCAGGAGCTGGAAGACTAAGGCAACTAAGGTTTACTTCCCACTCCTGAGGCTTTGTAATCTGCTCCTCATACCTTCCAAAAGTGCCCTAAATCCCAGTTTACAGACTTAGGGGAAAAGTAGAGACAGGTTTCTCTGCACCACTTCTACTGAAGCTGTTTCCTTCTGATTAGAATAACAGAAAAAAGAATAGATCAGGGACATGGGAGAATGTGTGTCTCAAGCCTATTGATGAGATCACTGTCATGGTTTAGGAATGCTACCCCAATTCAGTGCCCCCACTAAGACTCCCAAACCACATGCTACTCTCACTCACTCGCTCCCTCTTCCCCTTCCCCTTCTTGCTGTGGCAGGAATTGGGGGCACAAGAGGCAAAGACCATGGGTTGAGACAAGAACAATTTACTGGAAGCAGCAATGAGATTAGAAAACAAGCAGTGACAGCCTCAATATTAAAAACAAAAGGGTACAAAACGAGACAATTATTCATATGCAAAAATGATCACTGTGCAGCCTGCAACAATAAACAAATATCTCCCCCACACACACTTTTGCTTGACTGGATGGAGCCCCTGCTCCTTGGAAGGGAGAGTGCCTTTCCCCCACCCCCGGTAGTGACCGTGAGGTGGTACAGAAAAACCATCGGGTCCTGGCCATAGCCTCTCATGGCTACTGCAAAAACCCTGTCCTGGCCAGAACCAGGACAGTCACTTAATAGAAATAGAGAGATCTGAAGTTGGTCTCTTCTTCTCAGGCTGTTTTCACTTTTAGCTATAAGAAATTATGTAGTTTATTGGAACAAATATTAAAAGAATAGAGGAAGGCACGAGTCATGGAATCCAGACCCCTTTTACTGTAGGAAGTGCCATCATATATCTTTGCTGGTATAACATAATTACCAAAAATAGAATCATAGAATGGCCTGGGGAAGGGAACACCTTTCACTAGGCCAGGTTGCTCGAAGTTCCATCCAACCTGATCTTGAATAGGTCCAGGGATAGGTCATCCTCAGCTTCTCTGGGCAGCCTGTTCCACTGCCTCATCACACTTGTTAAGAATTTTTTCTTAATATCTAATCTAATCCTACTCTCTTTCAGTTTGAAGCCATTTGCCTTTGTCCTGTCACTACATACTCCTATAAAGAGCCTCTCTCCACCTGCTTTGTAGGCTGCCTTCAGGTACTGGAAGGCTGTGATTAGGTCACCACAAAGCCTTCTCTTCCCCTGGCTGAACAAACACAATTCTCTCAGTCTTTCTTCACAGGAGAGGTGCTCCTTCCCTCTGATCATCTTGGTGGCCTCCTCACGACTTGCTTCTACAAGTCCATGTCCTTCCTGAGCTGGGGACCCCAGAGCTGGACGCAGTAATCCAGGTGGGGTCTCACTGTCAGACAAAATCCTAACCAAGTTTGGACAGCACAGTCATTAAACTTTCAGGGTTCCCCTTGAAAGTTACTTCAAAAGAAATAAGCAGTACCAGATGGACTGTGTGTCTGTAGAAACAGAACAGAAAAAGTTTGAATCAAAGTCACTTATTTCTTCTGATGTGGATAAATCATCTGATGCCACCTAGCAGATCAGAAAAAATCCCATACTCACACTGCTGGCAGGAATCAATTCAGACTGCAATGAAAAGATCTGTGTGGCCATGATAAATTTATGCAGTGTATTCCTCTTCAATAAGGTTTTGGACATTTCAGTCTCTGAATTACTAAGTTCAGGCAAAAACCCAGTTATACTAAAGCAAAGTCCTCTTAATCAAATATACATCGGTACAAATAATTGCTCCCCATGTAGAACTAAACCACAATACATTAACACTTCTACTGGCATTTCAAGCAGTGTTTATGTATACAAAATTTAGAAATAAAATATACCATCCTCAAACAGGTAAACATGAGAGAAAATCCCTTATATACAATCGTATTTAAACAACGTGGAACTTCCATTGTCATATGGATTTCTTGAGATGCCTTATGTCTTTTCATGTAATATTCCACTCTGTCTCTAATCATTTATTCATCAGTGAATACATCCTGTGTGTGTGGTTCTGCCCAGTGAATTGGTGGGAACCAAACTATTACTTTTGTACCTTTTCAAAATTGAAAGAAACCTACCATCTGGTTTGTCCTAGGAATTGATAATCTTATACCCTTACATAGAAATTAATTAGGCATTTTATGTGGGAGGTGTGGATATAGACAGGTGGTTAATATTTAACCAATGCACAGGATATGGATTGATGTACTTATTTGCTAATCTGATTGAGAACAAAAGATATTTGTCAATCTAACAGGAACAGAAGCACACTTTTGGATAAAGAAGATAGTATCCACTTGGTAAAGAGTATAGTTTTTTGTGTGCTTGCAAACTTTGCTTTCTAGTCTTCATTTATTTGGCAACTGATGGGGCTGTCCTTAACATGCACATTTCTATAATTCTTTAGAAACCCCATATGAAGTTTCATTCCAACTCCAAATGAGGCATTGATCATTTCAGCAGGAGGCAGATATGAGGAAAACAGGTCTTCTGGCTCGCAATCTGCCCACTTGGAATGCTAAACTAAGATACCATTCTTAGCGAACCTTAATAGTAGTAGCCATTATTTCCATAGAAGTAGGTTTTCCTCTGGGACTTGACAACCACTTGCCTCTGTTTGCTGATTAGAAAGAGAACCTTGCCACTTACTATATAGAGTGACCGCTTTTACGGACCCCTACAATTAATGGAAAAAGGTAGATAGTATTAATTACATCTCATACTGAAAACATACTTTTCAGAGAGCAAAGAAGTAGTGACAGAACATCGGCTGCATTTTGCTACACCCAAGGATGATTCAAAAATCACAAATGGAGATTAATAAGACCACATTTTTGCCTAAAAGTAATGAAAATAAATGAGGAGCTGACTAAGAATATCTCAGCACAGGCTAAATTTAACTACTTTTTACAGATACTTTTACTGTACTTTTAATTTTGCAATGAACAAGATGTGTCAACTAACATGAGTTAAAAACTTTTATTTTGAAATATGAATAATAAATTCTCTTATCCGTGACTCCTTGTCTGTGTTCCACCACATTATGATTTTTCTGCTCAGATTTGTTTGAAGAACAAGAAATGTGTGGCAGAAAATTTCCTGTAAGGTTTGCCTTTGGACAGAAGAAGCCTTTGCACAAAACCATCTGTGAACTGAATCAACAGAAAATGCTCTTGTGCATTTGAAACATTGAATTTTGCATAATATTTGATACAAACAAAACAGGGAGTGCTAATGTTCCATAGCAAAGCCTGATCACCGCAAATTTCACATAAGAATCTACAAATAAGACTTCCAGTTCTTATGTTTTCAGAAAGAATGTATTCACTAAAGATCTGAAGTGGTAACACAAGGGCTGGATAAGCAAATTTTCTTTATTTAAACAACTTCAAATCAACTCTGGCATAACTTTAAGGGGCAAAAGATTACTATGTACTCTGCCACTTAATATTTGCTCCATTGTTATGCTAAAGCAAAAGCATTTATAAAATGGTTAATTTCTTCAATGCTCAAATAAGTTAGTTCATTTGTATCCATTAAATTTGATACAGAGATATAATTATATTATATAATATTTCACTGCAATCCTTTTCATTTTAGAATTTAATATTTGAAGACTTGAACAGAAAAATTAAATACTGTGCCCTTATTGCTATTTTTTCACCATTTTGAAGCAAATACTGAAAGCTTTCTCACAAATTTGCAATTAGAAATCCCCTAGCACTGAACCTGACTGATTCTGAAGGAACAGAAGGGAAGGTTTGGTAGAACTGATATTCCTTCAGAAACATGCCCTGACATTCAGTATATCTGTAGATATCCATAAATACATATTTACAAAAAATCATTGATACTGCAGTTAAACCCAAACATTGCTTCAGAGTTATCCATTTGGCTGATAATTTGCCTCAAATGTATTCATAATCAGTACTGCATCAATGACTGCTGGCATAATGGACAAAAAAGGACCTGTGTAAGCCAAATTGACAGCCATCATCACTTTGTGAAAGTAATAATTCTTATTTTTTTCTAATTATACTCTAGAGAAGTAAGAAATAAGCTTTATTGTCACTGGACTATTGCATTGAAATGCTAATGAAGTGGATCCTTGATGTATTTTAAATTTTTATTGAAGCACATTAAAAAAAAGAACCACTTATTCTGAAAAGTTAAATAATTTAAATGTCAATATGATAGTTATCTTCACTGAACATCAGACATTAACACTTCCTCAACATGAGAAGCAACAGCTCAAAAAGCTCTTTGCAACTGAAATCACAGACATTTCCCCATTTTATGATGTTACAGTTCTCATTTGCTAGAACAAGTGGTGGCAACTGAGAAACGATGCCAGCATGTGCATCTTTATTTTAACCTTGAGTGCTGGGTGTTTTTGTCAGATCCAAGACACTAGATCACCTTGATTAGGCACATCACCTCTTGGGAACTCCCACAGCAGTTCATACAATTATTTCTGGCTTAATCAACACAAGATCCCTATGTTATATTATTCAAATTATAAAATAAATACACTGTCGATGGCATTCTATAGTAAGTCTCAAAACAGTGAAAATGGGCCTTTCTGAACTGAGACAGAAAACTATTTTAAAATCTCACTGATGTGTAAATTATTCCTGTTACAGAGAAGTTAATCTTGGTCTAAATACTTCACTGCTGGTAATATTTGGGAGTACCAAAAATATCTTGTTATTTTCAAAATGTTTACTTAATAAATATAGCATTTTCATAAAGTTAGATCAGACTAGTTAGTAGCTGATTTTATTTTTTCTAATATATTTTTAAATAAAAATTAACATAGTGACTGTCTCTCATTAATCTTTTGTCCTGGCTAAGCTCCTCTGCTGAAGTAAGAGACGATGGCTGTAAAGTTTTATACTTCAAATATTTCATGCAGTGACATATGGGTAATATGTAACAGTTGTATTTTAATTTGTAAATAGCTTATCTATCTATTCTTTTATTGCACTGTGAGGGGATATATTTAGTGTTATGTCTTTGTTGCTATTTAGTTTCTAAATTAAAATCAGAGTATTCCACATCAGACTTCCCCAACATGAAATGGTGAGCGTACTCCTCCAAGGATCAGCATGTATGTTGCAAGAAATATCAGTGTATAGAAAAGATAACATTTTCTTAAAGTTCTCTTTGCTTTCCAATATCCAATATTCACTTAATGAGGTTAGGCAATGCTACTTGTGGGGGTAAAAACAATAAAGGTAATAATAGCGACAAAGATTATAATGACATTAGTAACAGTTCCTCCAAATGCAGCTGTCTGTATAAAGTTTTATTGTACGTTATTCTGAAGATTTTGGGATTGGAAACTTGTGGCAATGAACATCAGGCATGAGAGTAAATTTAACTTTGAAAACATTTTTTCTTTTAAATTGTGTTACAAATATTTTCACTTTCAGTGCACATCATAACTAAGGGTTACAACTATTAAAATAATTTGATCTCCTTTTTTATATTTGGGGTTCGTTTCTTTTCTTTCATTGTACAATATATGTCCTCAAGTGCAACAGAGCCTGGAAAAATCATCTTACAAACCTTAAGCAGTTGTGCCAGTGGCTTGAGAACACACATAGGTTTAACTGTCCATGTGAATGAGAGCCCTTAAATATACACATGCAGATATGTGTTTTCAGAATTGAAACTGATGACCAGTTAGAGGAAGATGCAAATAGACTGTGTGAT
Organism: Aleadryas rufinucha; assembly: GCA_013397815.1. NCBI lineage: Eukaryota > Metazoa > Chordata > Aves > Passeriformes > Aleadryas > Aleadryas rufinucha. The sequence goes on along the minus strand of VZTH01014149.1, from coordinate 659,646 downwards.
ATACAATGTCTTGAGGTCAAACCCATGTGAACTGATGTGAGGGAACAGTCCACAAACCAGCTGATCTACTCCATGCATAAGCATGTGCTCAGTTTTTAAAAGCTTAAGGAACTTTTGAGTGATATCCCTAATTCTTACTTCAGAGCAAGCAATATATATTCATGGAAAAGGTAAAAGGCAAGAATGTTCTTCCTAGGGCGCTAATCTTTATAGGATGCTGTGCTGGTTATTACACTAAGGCAGAACATATCTTTTCAAACAGCCTGTTATACAGTGCATGCATAATGCTTGAGATTATAGACAGAGTCAAAGATTAAAGAATGTACTAACACAGTTTCATTATACTGAACATCAAAATATTAGCAACAAAAATAAACAGCTGGGGAAGAAGGAATGCCAAAGTTATAAAAACCAAAGTGGCAAGCACTAGATTCAGAGACTAAGCTTTTAAAAAAGAGATGGCAATAACATGCATCATTAGAACTCAGCTGCATGAGCAGTTGTCATCTGTCCTCTGTGCAGAAGCTGGACTGGTCTCAGAGTCCCCAGAAAACAAGACAAATTTACAGTGAGGTCCTAAACCACATGGGTTTGTGAATAATACCATTAATTCCAAACTCTTCATAGAATCATTCCATGCAGCACTCATAAGAAACTCTAGTGGGTGTCTCCTGAGGGTTTATGGAGAAAGTGAGCCTAGCTGAAGTCAGCATCTTTCATAATGGCAAGACTTCCTCATTAACTGCAATTGTGTTTGTAGAAGTCATGCATTATTTCAGACAGGAGTTACAATTTTTAAACAAAAATGTACTGATATCACCTGAGTTTTCTTCCTGATGTGATTTTATAAGTATTCCAAGAATTGGAAGGCGAAAGGCAAGATAAAAGATTTTAGTTGTTTTCTTAATCCACTGGGGCCCCTAGTTGAATTTTTTGGCCTTGACAAAATTCTCTGAAGCAAAGCTACACTGAACCAAAGAGAAAAGACTCATGCACATGGTGTAAGGCCCCCATCAATTCACTAAACGAGCTTTTGAAAGGGGTTACAATGGTTCTTATACTCTGGGTGAAAATACAGCAGAGAAATACCAACCAAATATTCTCAGGAGGTCAAAACAAGACAAAAGTTTACTGTCAAGCTACAGAAAAATCAGGAAATTTTGTCAAAAGATTTAGTACAATATCCAATCAACACGAAACACTTAGCACTAATTTGGCCTATTCAACTTAGCAAGCTTTAAACTCGTTCTGTGTTAAGTTACTCAAAATATTCCAAGAAGAGGGAGTTAGAAGAAGAGAGAAAGACAGAAAGAGAGAAAAGATACAGAAATGTTCACATATAGCTACCAACTCCCGGGTTCTAGCGGTGTTCAGAAAGAAACTCCAAGAGGAAGGTAGGGTCAAGACTTGTGCAGTCCTCATGCTTGGCCTTAAATTCCCCTTGGCCCTCATGGGCACTTCTCTTAGGTGGGAATTCCCATCATTTGGCCACTCAGGAGCAGGGTTAGGCCAGAGTGGAGCACTGCCTCTGGTGTGCCATGACTGGCAGTTCTGCCAGGCTCTGGGGTGGGGGGCATGGGGCAGTTCACTGTCTCGACAGGGCAAGGCCCAACCTGTCCCCTCTCCCACACCCCAAAATGTCTTGAGACATCAATCTTTCCAGTCTCTGACACATGGTTTATCACCAGGTTACATGTATGCACATTACTAACTATCAAGATTATTTTAAAGATACCAAAAAAAGAGATGTATTTCATTTGTAGAAGAGATAATAAACTCTGTATCATGGAAACCACTGCAAAATAGAATTGTCTTCAAGGAAAGAGAAGAGAAGATTAACAATAAACACCATTTCTGGTGTCCCTTCTCCAATTAATTTCCACTTTGAGTGTAGAACTTCCAAAGTTTTTCTCTGTAAACATTATGGTTTTGCAACCATTATTTTCAGCCTGGACTATTTATAATTATTTTAATAAATGCAAAATTCATTACAAGCAATATATCTTTTGTTTTGCCTATTTTTTTGCATAATTTTCTTTTCTTTTGTAGTTTTTTAGTATTAGCTGTAGAGCTGCGTAAATAATTTCCAGGTTATGGTTTATAATTAAATTATTTATTCTGACTGTTGCATGACAGTTCCATATTCCATTTTGTAATTTCTACAGTTTGGTTGTTAACCTAAGTGAGGTGGTATATGACTGACTAACAGAATATTTTTAAATAGGAGAATGATGAAAACCAAAGCCAAATAATGCACCAGTGGGATGACTTTTCATGCTAAATTTTATGAAATGTTTTGATTCTCCATTTCTTCATGAATTCCCAGTAGCCATACAAATGCTTCAAAGCAAACAAATAAGTAAGTAACATTACCTGCACACCAGGGAACAAAATTCAGTGCTTTTTTCTGTCTTATCAAATCATGAAAGCAATTCTGCAGAAACTTAACCTATATTCAGATTTGTTACGCATATATATGTAAAATGTTGATGTTCTACTTATAGAATAAGACTACAAAAATGTATAGTGTTTCTTCATGCTAGATATATTAGTAATAAACCATACAAAGACATTATAAAAAGTTTTATAATGCTAAAAATCTTTCTCAAGCTAAAGCAGTTGTTCATAGAGAAAAGTTTAGAGAAAACAGAATTTACAGTATTCAATATTATATATCAGTTAGCATAGACCTCTTTATGGAAATAAGTTTCTTAGCCTTTCCAGCCATGAATTTGTCTAACAACCCCAAAGGTCTAGAAACGAGAGGAAGAATATGGATTTGAACACAGCCTCATCTAAACCTCACAGCCAGCAGTGGTATATACAAGAAACTTAGCAATACCTACAATTGTTAATGGACAGTCCCAAGATGTGCAATAATCATATGGCAGATCTGGGTTCTGATTTTGCAGTGCATATCTATTTGACAGCACAACAGTGATTGATTCATACCTAAATCATTCTATCCTACATACTTGGAGATTTTTTAATTCTTATCTAACCAAATAGTGAAAGTGTGCCCATGTAACTTAGGCAGAAATATCACAAGTCTCCTGTTTTATAAACAGGATCCCTCGGAACCTCAAGGTGCACAGATCTTACCCTTTTATCAGGACATATTTTTAGGAGGAAGAGAGATGTCTGCCTTTCGAAGAGAAACCCTTTCTGTGATTGTTAGGATGACCTTATCAGTCTCATGATACTTTTAAGCATAGATTCATAACCTTCTCCCTCTCCACACTTGAGCTGCTTTTACTTGTTTCTGATGGAGTGGGTTTCTGTACAGGATACCGCCCTAGTTTTTATATTCCAAAATCCTTTGGGCCTGACTTTGAAAGCTTATGTTATTGTTTTTCTTCCTGAAATCCCCAGGATGAACACATGATGGAACTTAGATTCATTTTTAAGCTTTTTCGCTTTGTTATTTAGTGCCTTGTTATCTTTCAGTAACACATTACAGTAAACATTTTGTGTTTTATCTGCTTAGCTAAATTTCTACCTCCATACTGTTATTTATGTGTCATGTTTAATCAGCTGTGTGTCTTTCCCATCAGTACTTTGGTTTAGTGCATTTGTTTAGACATTAGATCATTTAACATTCCATCATGTGTGACATCAAACATAGCAGTATCTTGCAGGTCTCCTAAGCTAATGTTAACATGTTCTGTGAGGGCTTTTAAGAATTCTTGAGCTGACTCTTAAATTATGTTTTTTCTCCAGAAGGAGAAGGCAAATTTTTTTTTTCTCTTTCATTCAAATTAATTCAGTGGCTCTATAGAGGGATCTGGACCGGCTGGAAGACCCAAGGCCAATCATATGAGGTTCAACAAGACAAAGTTCTGAGTCCTGCACTTGGGTCACAACAACCCCATGCAGTGCTATAGGCTGGGGCAGAGTGGCTGGAAAGCCGCTCATCAGAAAAGGACTTGGGGGTGCTGGGGACAGCAGCTGAACATGATCCAGTGTGTGCCCAGGTGGCCAAGAAGGCCAATGGCATCCTGGCTTGTATCAGCAATAGTGCAGCCAGCAGGACCAGGGCAGTGATTGTCACCCTCTGCTCAGCGTCAGTGAGGCTACACCTTGAGTCCTATGTCCAGTTCTGAGCTCCTTACTGCAAGAAAAACTTTAAGGTGCTGGAGTGTGTCCAAAGCAGGGCAGTGGAGCTGACGAAGGGTCTGGGGCACGAATCTGACGAGGGGCACCTGAGGGAGCTGAGGGTGTTTAGCCTGGAGAAAAGGAGGCTAGAGAGAAAAGGGGAGACTTTATCACTCTCTACAACTGCCTGAAAGGAGCTTGTAGTAAGGTGGGGGTCAATCTCTTCTCCCAAGTGAAAAGTGATAGGACAAGAGTAAATGGCCTCAAGTTGGGCCAGGGTAGATTGGATATTAGGAGAAATTTCTTCATGGAAAGGGTTTTCAGGCATTAGAACAGGCTGCCCAGGTGAGTGGTCAAGTCACCATCCCCGGAGGTATTTAAAAGACTTGTAGATGTGGCATTTGAGAGCATAGTTTAGTTGTGGACTTGGCAGTGTTGGGTTAATTTTGGACTCCATGATCTTAGAGGTCTTTTCCAACTTAAAAAATTCTGTGAGTTTGTGATTGTATTTGTCATACTTCTGCAGAAAACTTTTCATACTTTGGAAATACAGATTGATTTGGGCTGTTCTATACTTAGTGTTTGACTTTTAGGCTTTAGAATAATCTGCTCCTCTTCTTAGGCTTATTTCTAAGTAGGTAATTCTTACTCTAAAGTCAGTCGGAAAAGGAAAAGGAAAAGCAACAATTGCAAGCATGTTCAGTCCCTTTTTTTGCCATTAGGAAAAGAAAAAAGGAAGAAACCATTGAAAACCCCAAAGTCAGGAAGGAGAACTACCAAATGAGAGGTGAGATAGAATGAGCCTCTCAGGGGTGCTGCCCTTGCATCCAAGAAATCCAAGGTCCACAGGTGACTGGAAGGTTATTAGACATAGACCTCTCCTATAATTTAAGCAGATTTTTACACTGGACAGGTAATATAGAGATTTCATTTACTTTTGTTAATAAGGACTAATATTCTAGTTATAATCATAGTTCAAAAAATACCTCAGAAGGAGATGGATTTGATGGTGCAACAATAAAGCATCATGATGTCTAGTTTGTAAGATGTCAAAGTGAACTTTATAGAAAGTAAGCAGTATGACAGAGAATCAATAAAAAAAATTTACTGGTGCTTAGCAAGAACTAAACAGCAGCATTCCACTTTTGCCTTCCAAATGGCTGTTAGGTCACCTTGAGCAAGGCATCCTCTGGGACTGGGCTTTTTAAACTGCCTAGGAATGGTACTCTAGTCTCCTAGACTTATGACAAAGATGACTATTTCAAAAGAAGTTATCATCCCTTTGGGAAATCCAAAAGAGGGCACTGGAGTTTCAAAACTGTTCAGAATACAGCAATTCTCCTTCAGCATCTAAATTGCTCAACTATTTTAAATAGGTGTTGCACATTTATATCTAAAATCTTCTCTCTATATATTTATTCTTCCTGAAAACTGGCAATCTGTTAAAGTCAAGCAGATGTTTTTTGAACATACACCCATTCAGCACAGAACATATTTGTCCTGCAGGCTTTCCACTGAGAAGTGACTGACAGGAAAAGTGACAAGGTCAAATTCCTAGACTTAGAAAAATTGTTATAGTGTTACAGTCCCAATGTCCCATTCTGAAACCTGGAATGCTTAATTATACCAATATTAAAAAGGAACACACTGTTCTTTCTCATTCATGAGCAACACATAAGTATGAAAAACTGTACTCCAGAAGTGAGAATGAGTATAGAGCACAAACATAGAAATTTCAGAAGCCAGAACAATTGATAATATAAAAAAACTCTATAACTTGTGGTATATTGTCAATAAGCTTTCTTTTTTCTTCTGCTACAGCAGTGTTTGTTGAGATAGCTGGCCCTACCCGTCTCCAACTTTGTTAAACCTCAAACAGTATTTATTGTTAGAACTGGAGACATCCAGTAGAGCTCATGGTTTTGATGACATCTGTTCAGAGCTGAATATAAATGAATATTGTTATTAATGAGCAATATGATGGAAGAGTGAGTATAGTTATTGAAATTTCAAAGCAAGACAGGTCTAGAATTTAAAATTATCTACGCAAACAGGCATAATGGTCATGGAAAAATATGGTGAAATTAATCACTGACAAGGATATATTTTAGTTAGGCAATGTGAAATGGGAAGACCTGGCTAGGAAGCAGAAGTAGGAAAAGGCTGAGAGCTATTATGCTTTAGACTCTACACTGCAGTAGCAGAATATCGTGGTGGAAAAATAAAGGTCACACTGGGATGAATGAATTGGTGTGTCACCCACAAGACACCTAAAATAAAGTGTGTACTCTTCCCTCTCTTTCTCTCTCTTTCTCTCCCCTCCTCCTCCTCCTCCCTCTCCTTTTCCCCTCAAAAGAGTTATTTCTGTTCACCTCATTCACTATTTTGTGTTGGACTCTCAATTTAGGTATCTTTTGAGTACTTGAAAATTGATCTATGGGTTCTGGTTTAACCTACTTCTCAGCTGCTGTAGTCTTAAGTTTCCTAGCGAATCTCTGGCACACACTCATACAGATTAGACATTAGCATTACACAGCTAAGAGTTTGGAATAGAATTTAATAAGAAGAGAGAGCAGACTATAAAGTAATGATGTGCAGGACCATCTGACCAGTTGCTCACTTGCACCCAGATGAACTCTTCTATAGCCATTCTCTCTAGTCATTCAGGCTTGTACCTTCCTTTCCTTATCTTTGGCCCTTCCACTAAAAATCCCATAATAGGTTTTGCACAGCTCCACATGCCCTCTCAAATATCCCATAATAAGAGGATGCTTTCCCATGAGACCCATGAACATCTTGTTTCGCTTGCCTTATCAGCTACAAAGTTAAGGTTGAATGTCATTAAGCCTATCTGTGAATGAATGTGCTCCTCAATAGCCCAGAAATCAGCAACACAAAATATTTCATCTTTCTTATTATCTGTTATCTCCAGCCATCAGGATTTTTTTGTTTTTGTTTTTTTTCTTTGTCTTTTTTTTGTTGTTGTTGACTCATCGCTAAGCAGAAATCCTTACGAACTTGATATCCTCAGGTTACTACAGTTGTTTCCTATTCCCTGGTAAGGATGTGATTCAGATTTATTGGTGTAGGCAGATCTGCCTTGATTAGATGGGACTCTGAATCATTTCTGCAGTAACTATCTGTCAAGTTCCCATTTAGTTACGATCTTTGAAGGTGACCAAAATTTGACTGAGCAGACTGATCTAATTGCACTTTCTTTGAGCAAAGGATGGAAGAGATGACTTCCTGAGCAACCTTTCTACTAAATTAGTGCATGATTGAATTTATTTATTTTACAGTCTAGAGATCTTTTATTTCTGCTGAGGAATGACTGCATTTTTACTGCCTCATGAACAGTGCAATGAGGACGTCCCTCCAAAATGACAGGTGTCTTCCTTCCTTCCTTCCTTCCTTCCTTCCTTCCTCTTTTTCTTTTCTTTTTCATGTAGCACAAATAATACTGAATAAAGTCCCTTCAGTATTTTTGTCTGCTATAATGTGCATTTTAACCTGTATGTATTACTAATGCATATATCCTAACCCCACAAACACATTCTGCATTCCAGTAAGTTTTCAGTCTATCTGACATAATCCAGAGCTGAATTTTCCTTAAGTAGGTGGAAATGTTTATGCATGTGCAGGCACAGAGAGCTGGTAACAACCTCATGGATAATTGAATATTGTCTGCTTTCATCACATAATCCCTGCCAGCAGACTCAATTTGCCTATGTGCCGCCTTTGATGACATAGCCATGCTGTTTCTAAGCCCAGGGCTTATATGTTTTCTTTATATAGAACTCTATCAGTAAATATATCAGATGACTAATTTAGTGCTGCTTTATTAGTGTGACTCAGCATTTAACAGGCAAGATATTCCCATTAAAGCCTTTAAACATTGTTTTATATGTGTGTGTATATATATATATACACATATGACACAGTACCAGTGAACTCATCTATGCTTTTAAATAGAAGGATCCCTTGTTCGTTATTTGATGAAGGAAAGACCCCTTTCCCAATAAGCAGAGAAACACCAACACTCTCTTTTGGAGGTTAAAAGAGTTTAGCCATATGGATTTCACAATCAGAAAAAAAAGTGTGACTAGTATTTTTTGTGCATTAGTACAGATGTAATTATGACTGTATGCTCAGTATCGGCTGTCTTCATCTCCAGGTGCATGTAGCAATGTTAGTCTGAATAATGACTGATAAATGTACACAACTGTTTTCACCTAATATTCATGCTAGAAAGTAGCATTGCAAAAAAACCCCTGGGAGTCCTAGCGCATAAAAAGGTGACCATGAGCCAGCAATGTGTTATTGCAGCCATGAAGGCCATCAGCATCCTCAGCTGCATTAGGCAGGGGGTTGCCAGCAGTCCAAGGGAAGTGATTCTTCCCCTCTACCCAGCTCTGGTGAGATACATGTGGAGTACTGTGTTCAGTTCTTGGTCTTCCAGTACAGTAGTGACAAAAACATCCTAGAGTATGTCCAACAAAAAGCTATGAAGACAACCAAATTGATTGAAGCATCTGACATATGAGAGGCTAAATCTCAAGGCATCATTCTGGCTGGGATTGCTCAGCTGGGAGAAGAGAAGGCTCAATGTGCAGAAATACTAAGGAGGACAATAATAAGATGGAGACAGGCTCTCAGTAGTATCCTGTGATGGGACAAATGGCAGCGGACTGAAACTGGAATACACAAAATTCTATTTAAACACAAGAAAATAAAATCATTTTCCTGTGGTGGTGGTCAAACACTGGAACAGGTTACCTGGAGAGATTTCAGTGTCTACTCTTAGGAATAATCAATGCCCATGAACAGTTTGCTGTAGTTGACCCTACTCTAAGCAGCAGGGTTTAATTAGATGATCTACAGAGTCTTTTCACACCTTGACTGTTCTGTGAGTGTCATAAACAAGCACATGCACAAGCATGCACTTTCTACATATTCTTCATATAAATAATCTAGTATTATCATACTGGTCTCTCAGTGTGACTATAATGTAGCTAAACACTTTAGACATTTATTTTATACTATTTTTATATTAAGTGCATGCAGTATTTGTCTACACAGTGTTCTGACGTACAAGAATACACCAGGACAGCATTTCCCAGGAGTAAGAGCTTCCAGTACTTTCAAGTAAACAAAACTCATTGTCTGCTTTCAGGGCAGATAGAGGACACTACTGGTGTCCTAGATTTACCTTACAGCTTTCAAATCTCCACAAAACCACACAAGTAGTATAGTCCACTGAAAAAAAAATCAAGTTGAAAATTCATTCTTTTATAACAAAATAATTAAATCAGACATCTTTGTTCAGTTTTAGAAGTAGTGTCCAACACCAATCAGAGACAGCAGCAAGTAAACACCAGTCTCTCTCTCCTAAACTTAAAGACTAGGGAAAATGGAATAAATCAGAGCCTGATGTTCAGCTCCTGACATTCTGCTAGAATTTTCCTCTGCCTTCTAAGCCAGAGACTCTTTTATTTCTGTTAGGCAAGATACTGCCACATCAGAGTAGCAGTTTACTATACATATTTCTTAATCTTGCAGGAAAGAGTAAATATCCTGTTGTATTCAGAATGTAAGGTAATTTATCCAAATTTCTCTTTTCTTGTCTACATCACATTAAAGACATGTGGGCAGATAAAAGATTTTATTTTTCTTTTTTCCATCTTCTCTTCCCACATGCTTTTTCCTTCAAAAAATTCCCTTTACACATTGAAACAAAAAGATAAATTGCTATAATTAAGCAGCTCCTCTGCAGATTCTTCTCTCTTCTTTAATATATAGCATGTTTTTTATTCAGAGAAAGGATTTTCTTCAGAGTAAAAATTCAAATGCTGGGATATCACAGAGGTGGTATGGCATTTTCCATGAGGAAAAATCCAGAATACATCCTTAAGCACTGTTTTGCTTTCTTTGGAGCAGTGCTTTCCTTAGGGGGAAGACATAGGTTAGTTGGATTTGTTCTATTCAGAACAGTGACAGTGCATTAAAGCCCAGTGGTTAAGAATTTCATTCAGAAAACAGAAGATGTAGTTTACCTCAGGAGTGAGATCTCATCTCTTGTTTGTCAAAATACTCTGACCTGTAAATTACAGCATGAGGAACAGAAGGAGCAAGGAAAAGTTATACCTGCTGTGTCTTATTTCTCCAGCTACAACTGAATTATTTCAGAATGGCGACTGTAAGTGTCAGAGGGTTGGTGACATGAGACAAATGACAGTGATTTCTATAGCTTAGTGACAAAAACATTCAGCAGAGACATGACAGATCACAACTGTAGGTTTTGCTCCCTCTATTACTGGTATGGTGCATTTCATTGTTTATTTTCATTATTATTTTCTGACAGAATGGCAAATGACAGAGCTAATGCCTCATTCCACAAACAGTTCTGTGGAGGTCAGGATGGCAATGCGTTGTATACTGCTATTGTGTTCATGCTTCAGGATCAAGAACTGTGTGAGGAAGCTGTTTCTAAAGATCAGATGTTAAAAGTTTACTCTCTCTGTTTGTTTGCCTGCTCTTTCAAAGTCTGCTGGGTCATCCCTTCTATTCAGACTTTTGTTTTATTAAGCTCTGCATTCACAGAAAGTTGTATTGAATCAAGATGGGTTGGTTTCTTGCCTGTTTTTTAAAGTACAGAATTGTTCCTTTAAATACATTTTGAAACTGCTGCATATATGCGCATCCAGTGTTTCACAGAATTGTTGAGGTTGAAGTGGACTTGAGGAGACCTTCTAGTCTAACCCCTTACTCCAACAGGGTCACTTAGAGCAGGTCACCCAGGACTGTCCAGTGGGCTTTGAATATCCCCAAGGATAGAGACTCCACAACCCCTCTGGACAACCTTTTCTGGTGCTCGGTCACTCCCACAGGAAAAAGAAAAGTTACTGCGATTGGGTGAAATGTCTTTTTTTTTTTTTTAATTTGTGTCTATTGTGTCTGGTCCTATCAGTGGGTACCACTGAGAAGAGCCTGGCTTCTACATCTTCTTTGTCTCCTGCTGGTTATTTTCAGGTTAAACTATCACAATTCTCTCAGCCTTTCCTTATAGGAGAGATGCTCTCATACCTTTGTGACTTTCATTGCCCTGGAATCACTCCAGTAAGAACATATCTTACTTGTACTGGGGAGCCAAGAACTGGACCCAGAATTCACCACTGCTGAGCAGAGTGCAAGTATCACCTTCCTCAAACTGCTGGCAGCACTCCACCTTCCTAGGGCTTGAGGTGGGGCTGACTAGCCTGTAGTTCCCCAGATCTTCCTTCTTGCCCTTCTCAAAGACAAAAGCCACAATTACTTTCTTATATAACATAATATCTTGTATTATTTTCTCTACACAACAATTCAGAGGTAGAAACACAGACAGAAAAGAGCATTATAAAAATAAATTTGTCTGTTGATATGAACTCCTGATCTTTCTATTTGCCTGAGGAGCCAGAACCTGTCACTTTGCATCAGTGATTATGTCTATACTACTATTTTAACAGTGGCTGGGAGTGTGCACAGGCCCTGGAAAATCCCTGTTATACTATTTGTTCTTCAGGATGGATATGGTACTGTCTAAGCCACCTTGTGCTCTCCCAATCATTGCCCAGGCAGAATTCAAGAGGAAAAGAACAGTGTATGACCATTCCCATTACTTGGTTTACATACAGCTCAGCCTCTTTTAGAGGTAAAAGGATTTAATAACAGACAATGTATGTTTAATGACAAAGAATCGTCTATTCACCTTTAATTTACTATTTGAGATATATAGCCAATGCTTTTATTTTTTTTTTCCTAATAAGTTTTTTAGAAACAAAATCCTAAAGGTCATTGTGAAAGGATAAAAACAGAGTTTTATCCTCATTTTGCTCTTTTCAATACACAAATATGTTGCAGGACTGGCTAAAGTTTGGCATAATACAAAAGTCTTGTCAGCACTTGCAAGGTCAGAGATTTTGCAACCAATCTGAATATTGACGTACGATAAACTGCAAATGGCTCATGCTTTTTGCACATGCTTCACATGTAATTTTCTTTTCTTTGAAGCCACAGAGTTAAAAACATAACAGATCAAAGAACAGGTATGAAATTCAAATTGTAAACCTAAATAATCACTGTGACATTTTTTATGTTCTTCTATTTGCCTAGAGTGTTTTTTGCATAAAAGACTTGATACTAAGTATATCTTTGAATATTATGGAGATAAACTAACAATATAGGGAACATTTATATACAGCAACAGAGAAAGTTAGCCTGTGGTGTTTATTAACATGTAAACTCTTCAGGAAGGAAATGTGAAGTCTCTGAGTTTTGAAAAGACGTGGATATACTAAAAAGATGCTGTAGATCAATATCAAGTTCATCAGCTTGCTTCTGAACTTTTTCTGATGTCTCAATATTTAGCAATAATTTCTTTTAACCTCTTGGAACAGATGCCAATGGAAAGGTAATTACTCCTAGCAATAAAAATATAAAAAATTTCTGATCTAAACTTCGGTTTTCACCTAGGTCTGCCTTAGCCATACAAATTTCTTCATTCCATTAGGAAATTACTGGTTTTTCAAGTTTGTTACTTTTCAAATTTCTCTTCAGTATGTCAGAGAGAAGTTATAAGATTGTGAAGGGCTCCAGTGAATCCATGTTTCAGACTTTTTCTGACAATGCAGTCACAACAGTACTCCCTAGAGCTGCAAAGTTACACAAACTACTGGTTTCTGTGAGAGATGGAAAGCATTCAATAGCTTTATTTGCCAAACACAGCACATGCTCTTGTGTGGATCACAGGGAAAATCATAGAAATAGAGATTTGAGGGTTTTTTTTCTGTCTTTTTTTTTTTACATATTTACATATATATATACACACACACACAAATATATATGTATATACATATAAGAATGCTTAAATTACTGCTGAATCTAGAAAAATAAGATTACAGGGGTGTGGGCTATATAATATCCATCTGACAGAAAAAGGCAAAAACACTTGGCCAGAGGCAGCAATTCTCTTGTCTTGAAGTGATTTGGCTTTGTAGAGATTGCATCCATACAAATAAATTCTCCTACACTTCAAAATATCATGGCATCAGGGAATCCAACAACTGGCATTTGTTCCTGGCTCACAGTAACCCTCAAGGCATTCTGGGGTCGGCAAGTGAAAATAATAGTTGTCTTCAGCTAAAAAAAAAAACCAAAAAACAAAAAAACAAAAAACAACAACAACAAAAAAAAAAACCCAAACCAAACCAAAACCAAAACAAACAAACAAACAAACAAAAAACAACAAACCAACAAAACGACCTCAAACGTACAAACAATTTATCTGGACAATGGACAATTCACTTCAGAATCTGGGAAACTGTAAGTTAAAAACAATGTCTACAGTATAAAAGCAGATTTTGTTATTACAGTATATTAGAAAATGGTCAGAGGGAATGCTGGAACTTGTCAGGCCATTCTTACCAGATCAAGGGAATCATAGAGAAGCACTTGAATAACTTGTCCTTTTGAGAAGAAGTTTCTTCTATGGTAAAGAAAAATGTAGCTCCAATGAGAAAGACATCAGAGTCTTCTGAATTCCTTAATAGATGGCATAGGGGCTTATTGAGTATCAAGTCCAAGCACACACCTAAACTTCCCATCCACTGTTTTGCTAGGACCATACAGACTGATGTAGTAATTACCCAAGGAACAAGCATTTCATTTCAGGAGACAAGGACCAGTTCCCAAAGCAATTTCACTAAGGTCCTGTATCAAACTGAACTATACATGGTAGCTTTGTCTCAAATTCCATCTAGATGAGCAAATCGGTTTATATGTTTCCCGTTCCTATTAAAGTGATGAAATAAAAAAATAGGGTTTCTTTTTTATATTTTATACCAATAATAGCCTTTTGATGATACTTGTCATCCTGCAGTGAAGTGTAAACACAATAAATTTAACTGTAGTGTGAAGATAATCTAAACAAAAAGCAGAATAATACTATCTTCTTCATATTATCAGAAACTGTACTGTTGCATGAGACAGGAATGCAATAACACCCATACAATATTAAACATATGTATTTTAATATAGCTGAGAAGTTCACACAAATTGCATTTTTTGGTGATATGAAGCATAAACATTTTGAGAAAATAATCATATTACTGAGAAGTTGTTTTGGGAGTGAATTTTCTGCAAAAATATTTTCCTTGCTAAAACATAAAACACTAAAGAAATGCAGGGATAATGAATATTCTTTATTTTGTCCTGTGAACCTCATGATACAATCCAATGTTCCAATGAAAGAAAATGGATGACTTTAGAATAATAAAGCAATGCTTAATGCCATAACCTATTAACAGTGGGAGTAGAAAACTATAAAAATGTAAAACATGGCGTAGGAAAGAAATAAGGACAAAGATGCATATAGGTATCTTGGGGGAAAAATCACCAATTTCAGCTATTTGAATCTGCATATTTACATGTTTCATAACTCCTAGATAATTTTTTATTCCTTTGTACAAGAATGTCCTGGATGCTTCCTGAGCAAGCTTTCTCTCTTTCTAACAACAGGATTTGCAGACTGCATTGTGTATTTGTGATTTGAAAGACATTTAGAAAAATGAAATTACAATATATTAAGCCAAATGTTCATTTGCTATGCAAATCCTCCCTTTTTATGTGTTGATACAAGATACCTTTTTTTTTCAGTTTCTTCAAAATCACTCTTTTGCTGCTGGTCCTATGTATCTTAACTTCATTATACCTTCTTATAAACATGTTTACCCATAGCTTGGAGTCAAATAGGAGTTTCACTACTTTCATCTCATCAGGTGTTGAAAGAAAATCAGTTCAATTTCTAGGGACAATGGTTGCTCTTGAGTGGGAGCTAACAGTATATCCGCCCACTAGATATCCTTTACTCAGATGATTTTCAGCTATTTTTTATAAGCCCTGAAAGAGCAATGCAACTCTGACAGCAATATAAATGGAACTTAACCTTCAATTGACAACCATGAGGATGAGTCAGGGATACCATGGAATCAGTGCAGTAAGGAAACTACGGGGACTATGAGAAATATCAGTGTGTTTCTTGATGAATTCTCCCTGAATACGAATAATCTTGGGGACACCCCACAGAAAAATTGTTCCAATGATACACCAAGTCAAAAATGTAGTCAGCCATTCTTCCTAAAGAAGAGAAGGGGATTGCCTAGACTTCACCTCTGATTCATTTCATCTTGCTCATAGACATAGAAAATCTTTCAACTATGCTACTGCAGGAGCTGTGTACTAGCCCATGAGTAACTACATAAACTAAGGAATCTTTTAGTAATTTGCCTTTATGTACTCTTTGCCCTACCTTACTTCTCCCAACTTTAAACTATTTTAAGCTTAGTAGCCACCATCATGTAATTTTGTTGATCTGCATAGAGGATATATTCTTTGTCTGAAACAGGTGCATTACAGAATTTATAATATTTTGTTGGGTTTTTTTGTTGCCTAAAAGATTTAGAGAGAGAGTTATGTTTGTGCCATTGTAGCTCACAATGTGTGCTTTGCTTTCCTAAAACTAATGAATTCAAGGGAAGAACTGCATTTTTTTCTACATTCTGATGTTTAATTTATATATGATTTGTATAGTACCTCAGCATTAAAAAGAGTGCACCAATACATGCAATGCTTCACCTTAGCTCTTTTTGGAATAGTAATACAGGTTAGTTTCTGTTGCAGACTTGGAAAATAATTGCTTTTTGCTCTTTCATTTCAATAAGATGCTCACTACCAATGATGAGGTTTCATTCAGATATATTGCTGAGAGCAGTTTTGCCCTAGGATTACAAACAAATGATCAGTTTCAAAATCAAGAGATGAATGGGGAATGAAGGATGATTTCTTTTACTCACAAGTATTTGAGGAGAAAGACAATTCAGTTTTGGTAGTACAATTCAGTTTGAGACATTTAGATATTTGGATGGATGTAAGCAGGCACATAAGGATCTGGATTACCATTACTGCCACAAAACTTGATTCAATGTTTTTAGTTATCTATGATTGTCTGAGAAGACCCAGAGAATCTCACTTGGCTTCTGCATGCTGATCCAGAAGGATACAGATGTCTTGTAGTCTAGTGTCAGGCTGTCATACTTGTCAGCTATCTGGCAAGATTCCTGATTCTCTATGGCCTCTCACCTGACATTATATGCCTAAATTTAGGTGAGTCAGTAGGACTTTACAGCTGGATCAAGACAAGCAGTTGACCCTAGAATACAGGTCAGCAATCAGTCACCAGCAATGGGACTCAGTTGCTTACATACAAGTGTTTATGACCTAAAGAACCCAAGGCATTCACATGGACCTGGAGCTGTGACAAAGGACTTAAAGCAGACTCAGGCTCTCGTGGAACTGGAGCCTTGGTAAATTATTACAGGATATCACAAGGGTCACTGAATACTTGCAGTTAGGCAAGGATTCATGCCCCATATTGGACTGGACTGAATTCCCTGTAGAGGTATAGTTCTCGCTTCATGAATTACAGTAAGCTCTTTGTTGCAGTGCACGTGGCTGTCTTAGAGGCAGACCAAAGTCCAGAGTCCTGGTGGACAGGCACCAAGGTCTAAGGATCAACCCCCTACACCCAGTTTATGCATGAGTTCATGTTTATTCATTACTCCTATTTAATACGCATAAGTTCTAGAAATTTCTTCTGTATTCAATGCCCCATTGGTTCCCTTCCTGGATCCCTCCTCCTTGTTATCCCCATTGGTTGTCATATTGTTAACTCCACCCCTGTCATTGTATCCCATTGGTTGTTTCCCTTTTCTCCACCCCTTTTCCCTGCACTATAAGAAACTCGGAATCCTTCTCTCAAGCTGTTCTTCATCCCTAAACCCTCCAATAAACCCTTTGGAACCTATACAGGGAACCCCTCTTGTGCCTCTTTATCTCTGCTGACGTGCTGACCACCCGGTCGTTTGGAGACTTACTCACTTAGCTGCGGAACCAGCCCGAGCAAACTGAGGCAACCCACTGAGACGTCCTCAGGAAGGGGGCTGTGCTTCCCTGGGCAGATCCCAGACCGCGGCGTCAGCTCTTAACTCGTACTTTGAGCATAATTAGCGGGGTAAAGTAGGATATGATGAGTCACACATTTTGGAGTGCCCCTGGTCTCAATTCAGTTTTCTACACACAATTTTCTAGTGCTATTAGAGTCATGCCCAGCACATCTAAGATATATGCACAGAGGTGGTAGATATGACATAAGAAATACAGAAACATTTTTCCCCTCTCTAGGCAGACAGAATAGTCTAGGACATCTTAAATGGCATTTAAGGTGCTTCTTAAACTCATTAGATAAAACCTGATCATTGGTAGTGAGAACCTTACTGAAATGTAAGAGAAAAGAGCAACCATTGTGCAAAGCTGAAAGAGAAACTAACCTGTACTACAATTCCAGAAGATAAATTCAAATAGCTAAGGTGAAATTAACAGCCAGCATTGCCCTCTGTCTGGGAAATTGAAGGGAACTTTCTGTACCTGCAACACCAGAAAATTAGTTTTACTACTCTATAACTCTATATAGAGAGAAAAATAAATCTTATAAGTCAAAGATGTTTGAATCAAAAGCAGAATTCCAGGTATGATTCAGAAAGTGTACTGTATTGTGAATGTAATAACCCTGCAGAAATTAGAAATTATGAATAAGGCAACAGGTACAGCATTACAATAACTGTTAAAGTCAGAGAGAATGGTTTCTGCTATCCTGTAATAATAAGAATCTAAATAAAAATTAGAATTTCATGTGGATGCATCTTCATTCAGATTGATTAGTCAAGTGGCAGAATCCCAAGAATTGTCTGGGCACCTTTCTGAAAGCATGTCAGTTATGACTGCTGATAAAAATAAGGAACTAAGACCCATTGTTTAAAACTAAAACCTCCTTGTTTTTTCAGACTTTCGTCAGGTTTTGTAGGGAAAGCACAGAGAGGCCATGTCTCATGACAGAAAGTGTAGATTATTTTGTTATAAATCATATATGTACACTCTCAACCCTGAAATTTTTTGATCAAAAATCTGCTTGGAAGTACTTCCAGTTTTTCAGATTATTAGTTGAAATTTAGGTCAGATTCTGTGGTCTGTTCTGCAAAACAGAGTAGTTTTTAGACATCCCTTTCATTTTGAATATCTGCCTACATGCCCGAGCAATCTGCTGTGCTTGCTGTTATTAGACATCTTGGCTAGAATTTCTAGGACTAAGAATGTGGTAAGTTTCTTAGAATACTCTTCAGGAGTCACCACATTAAAGTACTCAGTATTTTTCCTGAACACCTGATGTTCGGCAGACCTCACACTGCAGCAATGAGGATGAAACACTCAGAGTTAAAGGGTAATCACAATTTGAAAATAAAACTACCAATATTATTCCTCGGTAAGTAGAGGAAGCAAGTCTGTGACTATTAGCAGCTGTAAGTAGAACTCTCAGAAAAATTACTTTCTTTTAAAGAAAAATAATGAAAATAATGAAATTTACTGTCTAGAATTTGTGTGGACAAATTTTCAGAAAGATTATTTGGCCTACTATGCTTCATATTAGAAATAGAAGTTGACTTCACAGTAGTCCTTGATGAGGATTTGGAAAAATAAGACAAGGTGAAGAGCTAGGCTTAGTCATCATACTGAATTCAATTCCACAATCTAGCACTTTCAAGCTATTGATAAAGGCATGAAATACACAAGAAAAAGCAAAATTTAATTTCCCTAGATCAAATTTGAATTTAGTCTCTTATTAATATAAACCTTAAAACATAGTTTTGGCATTAAGTGAAAATTCAATGAAAAATAATTATTCTTGTCTGGAACACAAGAAAGCGCATTTATAAGTCAATTAATTTATCTTCTTAGGGCTGCTACAGGTAATTACCCAACAATATTTAGGAAGTTTCTTTTATTTTTTCTTTTTTTGTTGTTGTTTATAATTTTTGGAAGATCTCTTATTTTAGTGTGTCTAGGTTTGGTCTTGTCTATCCTTTTTCTGGTAATTGTCTTTCTATTCCCACTAGAGTTCTTGAGTTTTGGCTTTTTGTAAAGTAAGGCACCAGAGTTTCAGATTATGAAAAAAATATTTTGATCATATCATACAACTTTTTTTTAAAAAAGCCCATAAAGAAGACTACAGGTTCTTGGAGCATCTTCTTAGAACTGAATTACCTGTTAAGGACCTTTGGTTTCTTTGAGATCAGCCCCAATGAAAGTGTTCATGTGACTTCCACAAGACTCAAACCTTCTCACTTTTCACTTCAGCTGCAATCTGTACTTCTCTGAAGTTACTTTCACTGGCCTCGATGTAAAAGAAAATGAACATATGAAAAATTAAAACACAAAGCTGGATCAAAACACTGAAATGTTAATATAGGTCCTTATCTTCCCTGACAGAAAATGAGATAGATAGAGAGAAAGAGGACTACATCTAGCAGAGGGTCAGCTCACTGCTTAGTGCTTCCAGGAGCTGCATTCTGGAATAGAACTACAACTAAGGATTTGATTGAGTTTAGAGGAGTCTCATCATTAAACCAAACTAGAAGAGCTGCATCATAAAGACACTATTAAACATGGAATGCTATACAACACATGGAATTTTAGGACTCAAATTACCAGCATTGTGGAGAAGAACACTGGTCTGTCTTATATTTGAGAAATATAATCAATTTTTATATATATATATATAACATGAGGTTTATCTGTTACACATTAATGCAATCTGTCTTCCTACTTACCTTTAGTCATCAGCACCAAAAATAGAATCAAAATCAAATATCCTTCTATAAGGATATGCAATTATGTACTGAAGCAAAAATGAAGATATATATATTTCGAAATAATCTGTTGTTCTTTGCAAGAAGGCTCTCAGTGAACTGTAGGAACTGGCACTGACAGCTACATTGAGTAATCTGAAACATGGGATTTTGGGTGTTAGGGGTTTTTTCTACATTTAGGCCTAAACAAGTCATGATGACAGTAGAGAACAAGTGTATTAAATAATAGTGTCTACACTGAGGGAAATGTAGCTTTTATTTAAACATGAGAGTTTTCATGTTTTATAAACTGACTTCAAGGTGCTTTATAACTTTCCTGACTTCACAGGAAAAATACATCTATTTTAGATGTTTTCTTTGAGTGAATAGACACAATTGAATAGACAAAGCTTGGAGGAAAAGGCTTGCGGGAGTTACTGATACTTCAGGCAACTACAAACTCCTCCATACACCTTACAGCTTATGACCATAACAGGAAGAAAAAATAAAGTCAGGAGCAGTCCTCGGCCACCACATCATGAGAAGTGAACCCAGGAGCAGCTCACATGAGAGAGAGAGAACTGAATCCAGGGTGCACCTTTCCCCACACAGGCTCACTCCATCCAGAATAAATGTGCATGATCCTCTGTGAAAAAACTAAACTTGCGGTAGCTTTTCCTCTCAGCAGTGGACCAGAATGTGACCTACATCCCATATCTTAAAGGGATTTTGCCCTTTATAAAGTGTATGAATGCCTTACTAAGAAAAAGATTTGATTAACATGTGGTAAAAGACAAGCTCAAAAAAGGAGGCAAGACTGTGTTCTGCCCTGCAACCTCAGATAAACTAATTTCCCTCTCAGTTTCTGAAAAATAGAATAGGAGTGATAATCGATAATGTTTCATGACCTTACAGAGATACTGTGTGCGTCAATGCATGGCAATGTGATGGGAATCAAGTCTGTGAAGAAACTCCTAATATCTTTATTTCTGAACTCTGCAGGAGTTTCATGGTCATAACTATCCTGAAAATTTCCATATCAAAATTACCATAAAGTTGTTGTGGTTGTTCTTGCTGTAGGCAGAGAAGGAGAAAGAAACTAAGAAAAAAATTCTTAAAAGGCAGTTTTCTGAGCCACTCTCTCCCATTGTTATGCACTGAAGAAAGGCCTCAAAAGCCTTAAGCACTCCATCCTAATGTTTTTGTAAGACAAGGCTCGGTGCCTCCTAGATCTGGGCCTTACTCTACATGATGGAATTGCAGTGCCACAATGATGCAACCTTCCAACTTTTACTGTGCTGTAGGACCTCTTGAGCAAACAGGATGAATGAGGAGAGAAAGGAGCTGAAAGGACAATCGGTGTTCTATCCCCTTTGTAATATCCAGTAAATACAGGCTTGTACAAGGAAAAGTTGAAGACACTTGAACTGTGAAGTTGAAGACACTGAACAGCTTCTGGAAGTTCCCTGACTATTACTGCAATAGGAATGGCTAAAGTATGCTAAAGGATAAATAATATGAAGTCTACTGGATGCTAATAAATTCCTTTCTGGTTTGAGATATTTTGAATTAATTGTGTCAGCAGAAACTATTCTTTGGCATATGACTGGTATCATTTATCTCATGCAGACCTTATCAAAGTGGAAAAAGTAGAAAAAATGGATATACCTGCTACTCTGTTCATTGTGTCCAGAGACAGGCAGAGTGAGTAAGCACTGCAGAATTTGGCAATGTGTTCTTAAAATTGTAATTAATGATGACTTTGAATGAAAAATCTATGGTGCACAGAGTTCGTAAACTCAGAGAGGCAGCAATGTTGCTTTACATTCCCAAAAAATACAATTTTTAGACTTACTTCCCAATACAGAACATTTCCACACTGACAACCCCAGCTATGTCCTGTAAATCAGTACAGATAATGTAATTCAAATTCTGGCAACTTTCCAGGAAGACTATGCAGCTCATTGCTGAAGAACATAAAATATAAATTGAATGTGAGACCTTGTTTTGTGGAGCTTAATGCTTTCCACTGCTGCTAGATGTATTCACACATTCCACCTGACCTTTCTTAGCTTTCACAGCACGAGTGACTAGCTTATATTTGCCACCCGCATTGTTCCTTTTATCCATCCCACCAGAAATTTAGGTAGCTGAAAATTAGAGCAACATGAAGCTCCAGGAAATTAATTCACAGCAATGATATTAAATTTTGTTTCAATCTGGAGGCAGATGCAGCTGCAACGTTTGGATTTCAGATAAAGACTCATGAAAATGCCCTCACGGGGGGCTGGTCCAGGGAAGAGGCAAAGGATGAGGCTGATATCAGGTAACTCTTTCTTTATTCCCTCTACAAGTGGTCTTCTATGAGAGAACAATGTTTCTGGGGAAAGAAGAGAGACTTCTCAATTAGGACACAACGTAGCTGGATTTACTGAGCCACCTGCATTAGCAGAACACACTTAGTTCAAGGTTTTGAGATGTAGACCATCAGATCATCCAAATATTCTTGTAATTCATGAACTGGGAGGGGAAAGATACTTTCGAGTAAGTCCTGGTTGCAAAGGTTTGCTTTTACTCATGTCCCCTTCCTCAAGTCAAATTTCTTCATAAAGTCCGATTGCATTCTATATTCACAGCACGCAGAACACAAGTGGATTGTTTTCATTTGAACCCTTTGGTATCCTAATCTACAGCTGAATTTTCTAATACTTAGGAATATTCCATCTCCTGATTTCTGATTGTCAAGGCCCAAACCAATCCAAAATATCAACCTAGTCAGTCAAGCAAAAGAATCTATTTACAGCCTTTCTTGAGGCCTCTGCATAGATAGGTAGGTTTATAATTAAAGTCAAGCAAGTTTCTATTTGTGTTTTTTTACAGATATATCAGTGGTCTGTTAATGACAGAACAACTGTGATATTTATTTGTTGACTCCACAACTGAAAACAAATGCATCAAATGCAAAGAGAGTGTATGAATTTTCACAATGCCATCCACCAAAGAGAAATCTCTTTACAAGGCTGGTAAGAGCAATGATATTTCTACACTCGTGCCCCAGAGGTGTTTTTTAATTCAATACATATTTACTTAGAGATAAAGTTCAATGGTAATAGTTATTTTACAAATAGTGTCCTGCAGTTTATGATTATTAAAGTCAACTAGTCAGCACAGGGCACTGAAGGGAACATTATGATAGATGTCATTGATATAATCACTGTTGCCACCAACTCCGGATGGCTTGAGGCTCAGTATAAATGAGTGTCTGCAGCCCCTTATATTTTATTAATATTGTTGTTTGTTTAATAAGAAAGCCATTTACCTGCTGTGTATGATGAGGTTCCTTGATAGATGTTATTCTTTATTTTCCTCTCCCTCTATGCTTCAGGTTTTGTAGAAATATGAGAGAATGATTTTTTTACTTTTTTTTTTTTCTTTCTTACAAGTTTTTCTTTCAGGTATCTGAGAAAATTATATACAGCATCCTCATCACCACTTCTATCTGAATAATTGCTACTGCTTATCCCTACCTGTTTACCTACCTATATTACCTTTAAAATGTTGGAACACTTCATCAGTGACCTATAATTCTTTAATCATTGTTGAAACTAGACAATGAATAACGACTCTTTTCCTTAGGGAAATTTTTATATTGGTTCAGACCAATGGTATGAAAGTGATTTCATATTTTCTTTGATGTCTTATGATTTTGCACTGGTATTCCATTTAAAGAACAAGACTTCATATTCCAATATTTATGATGTTTTTCACTGTAACAATTCTTGCTAATTCAAATAAATATTCAAACCCATTTGTTATTTTTTGAGAACCTAAATTACTTCCTGAAGTAATGAGCCTCACCACCTAGAGAGGCAATTAATTTCATTTTCCATCAATCCTGGCAACTGCATTTAAAGACTTGTGAGGACTTCCTGTGACATTGTCTGTAACATGTATCATTATATGTATCATGATAAGCCTATTGGGAATGTAGTAACTCATCTTCAGTGATCCCGTGATTGTTGTGATTAACAGCACGATTGCACATGAAGTTGAATATTTCTGCAGCATTGATTTTTTCTCGTCTACCAGTACTAGAAAAGACGTGTTTATGAAAAGCAGATTTTTGGGGTTATTTCTTGTCACCAGGACACTTCCCACAATGGAAAAGGTTATAGATCTTTAACTCCCTATAGAAATACATATCACATACATATATGTATTACAGATACATATATTCATGTATTACACGTACATGTACACATACATTTACATATGACACATTACCCTGCCGTGACACAGGCTGGGCACTCTCTGGTGGGACCACAGCTCTGCCAAAAAGGCCTTGGGATCCTCTGGGCACAAGGTGGAGCATAAAACCCAGGCAGCACAATGGGCTAACTGCAACCTTGAGCCCAGTAAGGAGACTAAGGGAGGGAACCATCCCCAGCTCTACTCAGCACTCACTAAACCACACCTGGAACAATGTCCCAGGTTTTTGTCCCTTGAATAGAAGAAAGATGTTGATAAACTTAGAGTTGTTAAGGAGTCTGGAACACAGGATATATGAACAGAGCTCAAGACAGCAGAAATGGAAGAGCAAGTGGAAAAGTGCATAGAGTGAGCTGAATAAAACCCCCAAGGCCACCAAAAGGTTGAAATCTCCTGGAAAGTGGAACTGCTGACTTTTCCACAGTTCTAATTTGCAGAAGTCTAAAAACAGTTTTCTTATAATCCCTGCCCTACTGGTCGTTTTTGAACTATTATTTCAGAATTTAATGCTAAATCAACATTCTCTTGAGTATCCAAGAAAAAGTTTCTGTAAATAAACATGTAATTTTGAAAGTAATGAAAAGTTGGCTGAGTGGGAAAGGATTTTTTCAAAACTTTTACAGTATTTTTTCAAATGCCATCCCTCATTTATCCACCAAAGGTTGTCACTCTATGCTTCAATATATCTTCAGTATTTACTATTGTCTGCAGTTGTCTTTTGTAAAGACTTGTATATTTTCATTGCTTGATTATTGGTCAGAGTAAGAGCATTTGGTAAATTCGCTTGAAGAATAATTCTGATATTATATAGGGGTTATGATGATATATTAATGCAGATTTGAATCCAGGACTAAAATCATCAGTGTTCATTTTGTCTGTGCTAGGTAGTGTATAGGTTTCCCACTCCAGAACCATACCTAAGTGTCAGGAGTTTTGCCAACTCTCAAGATGTGTCAAAACCCTGGGGAATATAATTTCTCTCAAAATAAGGAAAAGGGAAGTTTGTTGGAGAAACAAAGTGACTCACTGAAAAAAAAAATAACTCGTCTACACACTTGCATATTGGATTTTCTCCTATTATCACTATATCCACACCATCCCCTATGGAGATGGCAGCATGTTTTCCTACACGCCTGAGCATCTGGCCAGAGATTCAATGGAATATGTAGAAAAATCTTTTAATGACCTTGAAAGAAGAGATTGGATATGACCATAAGTTTGTAAATGGGAAGTGAATTTTTTTTCTTTTTTTATTACTGGTGGTGTGCTTTTAGATGCAGTTTGAAGATAAGGATCCAAATAATTTTTTTTTTTCACACTTCAGAATGCGATCAGAGTTGTACAATGCATGATTTTTCCAGTCTGTATTCTTAGTTATAAGTGGCTTGCAGTTTTTCAAATTGAGTCTCTGCTTTACAAATATCATTTAAATGTCTTCTGCATATGTGTTAGAACACTTAATTTGCATAATAATTTTGGTAAATAGAAAACACTTTCAAATAAAACATCATTTACAATATTAAGTGAAAGAGATGCTGGCATTAAAATTTCCAAGTGCAGTTTATTTTGAAACTCATTGACTTCCCAAGTACGGTGGGGTTTTAAAGAGTGCAATTAAACCTTATTTTGTATGACAAATAATGCCATTATTAACAATATTTTTTAAAGAAAAAAGAGGTTATGTGCTTGAATTAAAGTCTACAATCCACCAGATATTATAAAAGCTACTGTCAAGCTCTGTACACAAGATTAATTATGTCTGAAACGCATGAAGGTGCCAAGTAGAGGCAGTGGATGAGGAGTTTGCCGCCCTGCCTGTCACACAAGGCACAGGTACAGTCAAGCCCTGAGCCTCTGTGGTTGCCACAGCTCAGCTAAACGAGCTCTGCAGAGGAAGTTCAGCTCTGCAGTCTGGTGACTAATATTTGGGTATGGTGAGGACCAGAGCCTAATGAATATTATATACACAGAGAAATGCCTATTGCATGGACTGAACTGCAGTACCAGAAATTTTGACTTCTTGTGACTTCTTGGTGCAGCAGTTATGCAAAACAATCCAGCTAAGGACTATTTTGGTTTCTGAACAAGAACCAATAAGCTCCATTTAGGCATCGTGCTTCATGGATACTTTGAGTCTCTATCTGGTTCCAATGCAAAAGGTGCATCTGGTTGGAAGTTGGACTGATATAAACTAAACAGAGTACTGTGTAATTTCATGGCTGGAAGTGCCCATATTTAGGTTCTCTGCTGTGAGAAGTTGTGTAAGTAGGCAAGGGGAAGGAGGGTGTGTGTTCTTCTTCCCTACACAGTTTGTGTCTGTGTGATGATTTGTAATTGTAAAGTTTTTAAACATCTAATATTGTAGTTTATCTTTTGTATTATTGTTATTGATTGTGAATGTATGACCTAGCTACTGCTTGCTAAGTGTCTGTCATTAATAGATCAATAAATCATTTTGAGACTAATTTGTTTTCAAACACAAGACTTGAGAAGTTTTTCTACATGATAAATTGGAACCTGGATGTCCCATTTCCAAAATGGTGACATGACTAACAAGACTTGTGGGCAAGACTTGCTATGTTTGGTTGTTTTTATAGATTTTTAAACTGGCATATTGTATGTATTATTATTGCACATAAACTAGACTGCTCATTTGCAAGATAAGCAAGAGGACTAAATTTGGAACCATTTAAGTCTACCATATTCAGAGGTTCTGTGCTGAATGCTAAAATGCCTAAATAAGTTACTTGCTAAACAATCTTATGCCTAGTCTTCTGGTTTCATAAGCAGTTTAGTGAGGTGATTCTGCAGACCTAATTTCCTCTTCAGTTTAATTCAAGACATATGTGCTTTTCTGGTCCTCTTTACTGAAGAGAACTAGACCTTTCTGGTTCTCCACAGTAGACTAGCAAAAGGCCCACTAAGTCTCCATGGATCTGATAAAATCTGCCTTGGAAGTCATTCTTGTGTCCCATCACAGAGAGCCTGGCACCCAAACTCAGAGTGTCAAAGTTGCCAACAGCTGAAAAATATGTACACATGTCAACATGAAAAAATAAATTAATAAAATTGCATAATACACATTTGCAAAGTATGTACTGGACTCTTTAGTGTTCCTGATGCCAAGAGATTCTATCCCTGCTATTCATGCCTGGCATTTTAAGACCTTTAAGCAGAGAAGTTTCCATATCTGTATTTACTTGTTTTGATAGGATCATGAGAGCCAAGACATATTTCAGGAGGGGACAAAACTAGTGAGGGAGGAAATGCACCCTTTTTCAGCAGTGAGAGTGTTACTGTTTTTTTCTAGAACTCCTTAGGAAGAGAAAGAGCTCCCCCACGACGAGTGTACTGAAACAAACTTGGTATGGCAAGTCTCACTCTCATCAGAAGAGATATCAGTACTTCTCAAGGACACAACACTTTCTGGTGCCTGTGATTATTGTATGAATCTAGGTCCACTCTCTCTGCAGTCCTTACAAACACTTAGAACTTCCTTAGTATCTCCATAAGGCATTAGTATGTGGACATTTGGATTTGCATTTCCACTTCATTTACTTATCAGTTGCCTGGTGACAATATCTTAAATGAGTTTAGGGGTTGCTTACACATGCTTGCAAACATTGCTATATGCAAGTGCATGAATTCATACAGAAGGCATTTAATCACACTTTTAAAAATATATTCTAGGAGTCACAGGAGCATCCATTCTGCTAATAGATTGTTTAAAGCAAACATTCATAAAGTTGTTGGATGATAAAGCCCAACATTTTTAAAAGTATTTTCAGGGTTGGTGTACAATATCCTTCTAAGTGGTCTTTGCACTATGAGACAGTAACTACAACCTAGTTAGAACTGGCAATACTTAACAAAAACACTGTGTGAAGATTAAATCATATCTGGCATAGTCGCCCCAATTTCATGATGGCAACTCTACGTACCTTTTTGAACTATGTATCGGAGTCATGAATTCTTATTCCCTTCTGTGTAATGAGTTTGTCTGAGAGCATGTGGAAGCAAAATGTGTCCTTTGACCATGTTGCACTCTTTTGAAGGGGAGAAGCAGTTTTTGTAGTTCCTATAGTCAGAGAGTGAATGAACACACAAAATTGAACAGATTAGTGTGGTAGCTCAGAGTATTTGATACTATTTAATGATGATTTCATCTAAACTGTGAAAATACTAATTTCAGTTCCTTAGGGAACTAAAATGTGTCATTACAGATGTACCTGATAGAGTTTCTAAGACCATCAAATTGAGAATTTAGATAGTAATTCTCATTACAACTTCATTCCTTGTTTCCAAGACAGTTTCTTTTTTTTAATTCACCTCCTTTCCTCCTGTCCAGAAGTAACAAAATAACAGATATGGTTTCTTTGCTAGCGGTATAATTTCTAGTAAACTAACTGGCCTGATTCACACATTTTATTATAGCCATCTTTACTGCAAGTCTTGACTACTGATTCACATATAACAATGAGAGGTGTTGTAAAGTCATGTTAAGAGAGACATCACCAAGACTGGTTACCTTAAGTGGAAATTGTAAAACCCATCTGAGCTTTACTTGAACCTTTGGATGGGTCTAAATGCCTGCAAACTGTTCATTTCAGAAGCAGTAAAAGGAATGACAAGTGTGCCCTAAAGAGAAAGGACTTGGAATGTGCTCAGCCAACATGCTGCTGCTCTCTCAGCAGCAGAATAGCCCATTTGGAAACATGAAATATCTCCTGGTCACTCTGAAGTCAGGGCAACACTTTTAAAGCAAATGTTTATGCTTAGGTTTCAAAGCAGTACTTTTGCACATCGCTGCCAATCGACGTTATGGTAATTTTAAATTTCTCATTCTCCTGATGAAAGGTAGTCCTAGAATTTAACTTCATTATGCTTTTGATGAAGGCAATTTCATAAAGAATGCCATAAGATAATTACAATTGAACAAAGTGTTCCCTAGGTAAATAGTCTATAACTAGTGCAAATTATCCCGTGCATATATTTTATGTTAGGATTGGTTGGTTTGGTTCCTTAACACGTAAAGGCTTTCTGAATAATTACCAATGCAATCTGCATGATGCACTATAATTTTCTACTAGGGAATGAGTGTTTATTTGTACTGGCATGTCTGATCTTCTAAGGAAATTCTGTCATGGCATCATAATCAGTCTTGGTGTTGACAGAAAAGAATTCTGCTCTGCAGTATTTAGGAGATAAAAGAAAGGTAAATTAACCCTACAATATACTACCTTTATAGTCTGATTAAAGCCTAATAATCTGAACATATGAGTGCATATATGAGAAATTAACTCAGTCATCCTTAATGAAACCTATTTCTACATATTACACCACATCATAAACTGTAAAGTATGTTTATTTGTGAAAATTCCAAATGATGATGCCCAAAATATTTAGTACTCATTTATTATGATCTCCTAGAAAAGTAGAATTAATTGAATAAACTTAAGCACATTTATTTAACTACTTTATTTTCTGTAAACTCTTTGATATTGTACGTTAGTTTTTTACAGATAGGTGGATAATAACTTCTCCAACATTAACAACTATGATTTCACTGACTTGCAGTGAATGTGAGGTGCACCACTTAAATGTTTCAGAAAAGTGTATTTTTTCCTGCAATTATTTTTAATTTATTTATAGAAAGCATGGGTTAAAATTCCAAAACTGTTATTTGAAAACTGCAGCATTTCCTTGCCAACGGCTTGAAGACTTCAGGATTTAACCCCATTTTTATGGATGTAAGCTACCATTGGTATATAAAGTAGTTTATGGCCATTACACTGGGTTAAGAGTGTAAAATCTGGTACGTAATGCAAATTTAAGGAAATAAATACATTCTAGAAAAGGTAGATGAAACATTCTCCATGAAAGCTTAGGTATAAATATAGCCCTGCATAAGCTACCTTGTTTGATACATTTTTCTTTAAGCACCTCCTCCTTGGAAAAAAAAGCAATGCCACATTTATATCTCTACATCCATTTCTCCTTGTACTCGACATTCTCCAAGTTTGTTTTAAAAAAATTACCGTACTTTTTTCATTTTCCTTGCCCTTTACTGCCAACATCTGATGTTTCAGTACAAAGACGTGTAATACACTCATGGCAAAAACATGACTATATTACATTATTTGAGCCATGCGAATGTGTTTTGTATTTTTGGTGCACAGTGGTGAAATCTCCTTTTGTGTTTCAGTTTAGAATACCTTTGAAGTGGATCTGGTCACCACTGGTCACCTCCCATGCTTTGTTTCACATCACACAATGACTCTTGAGTGCCATAAACTGGATGAAATCACAAGGAGCTGCACTCATGGGCATTTGGCCCACATGAATGGCCTAGAATTAGTCTGAAACAAGCACCTTCTAAAATATGTGCAGAGAAGTCACTGAGATCACAGCATCAGCTGATCACTCTATAAATCCACTTCTATTTGTCTACACCACTTGCAAATTAATATCTCATGCAGCCCTGTTCAATGATTAGTACTTTTAACTGTAACTTAAATATAAATAGGTAACTGTTGAGTTAATTAAGTTATATACACACAGGTAAGTGCCTGACCCCAACAAGCAACAGCATGAATTCCTACAGATACCTTGGCTGTAACTCAAGAACACTTGAAGAAGTGTAAATAAGAAGTAGAAATACTTGAACAATTTGCTATTCGTCCATTCACTGCTGCAGCATGAAGGTATTTCTTAGGTTCAACTGCAGAGCTTCTACATAACAGCATTATGAACTTGTTCCTCAGGAAGACTTTCCGCAGGAATTCTTTTCGCTGTCCAGCTCTGCTGAGTCTTCTGGATGCTGGTCACCTTGAGGACCACCTCATCATGAATGGTGAGCCTCCTGAGGCTGAGATGGCAGCACCTGAAGAAACCATGGAGTGTGAGAAGGATATATTTTCTCTTTCCCACTCTATATTTTTTTTTGAGCTATGACAGGGTTGTTAGGCACTAAGTGGAAATGAGGAGGAGAAAGTGAGTGACAACAGGTAATAAAAATATTGACTAACTTTGGCAAGCTGAGAGACTGGGAGATGTGATGGGAAGAAAGGAGAATCTACTAGAGTAAAGGGAAAGAGGAAATTTGAGTTAAAAAAAAAAGGTGATATTTAGGCCTTCTTTACAAGACTTCAATAAATTCATATCCTATGAATTGACTTCACCTCCAAAAATATTCCTTTTCTAGTTTTTTCTTCATCTGAAGCAAATTTTTACATTTCAGTGTAAACTCTGACTCATGTTATCAGAGCATTTAAACATTTATGGCTGTTGGAAGTTCCAAAGGGACCATTCTGACCTACTTCTGTATGGATATATCTATCATGATGCGAGGCATAGGGTTTTTTGATAATTCCTTTTATGTTTTTACAAAATATGAAAGTCATCTTAACTCAGTAAAGAATTGCATCTTTTATTATTAATTATTAAAAAAAAAAATAAACAAATGAACAACCAATCTCCACTGTCTAGTGCAAAAGCCATAGATGTGTTAGGCCAAGACAAAACATACAGTAGAAAATATCTAGGGGTAAATCATGTATTTAGTTTTACACTGAAATTCATCTTTTCTAAAAGTAAAATTCTGGTTTTAACCCTTCCGTCAGGCTCTTGTGGTTCCTTTCACAATTCCTAACTCAAAAATAATTAAGAGATATTTCTTCATCTATTACTACTTATCTTCTAAACAGTTTCTAGTAGTTAGTAATCCTTTAATGAGGTACAGTTACCAAAAGTGGACACTAAAATAGTTATTTTGGCAGTGCATACAAAGGTGTAATTCCCTTCCAATCTCTATTTGATGTTTCCCAATTTATCCATGAGATAATAGAAGCACGCATGCACATGCTGAAAGTCTGCATACCATGCATTATCTCGCATGGCTTCTTCATCCTTCTTGAAGTCACTGCTTTTCAAAGCAGTGGTAAACCTCTCATGCTACAAATATGACCTTTTTCCTACTTCTGGGTGCATTACCTTGTATTTGAATTAAAGCACAAACCCTAAGGCCAATTTCCTCCTCCACCTGTTTTCGTGACATTTTTAAAACCTGTCTCTATGATCTGTTCATAAAGATACTAAAGCTATTTATGTTTTTTTCCTAATTGACTGCTTGTATTTAGCAATCCTTTTTTTCATCTGCACAGATTTTTTCGGTTTTAGATTTGTTCTTTGTCTAGATTCCTGCTATAAATTTTGAATACCCTTCCTTCTTCGTCAGTGTAAGTATTTCATTCAGACTACTGGGAAAACAAGACAGCTAATGCTCTTCTATCCTATATCCTGTTCTTTCATAAAAATTGATTAAATAATGTAAAATTCACAAAACAATTTTTGCAGGAGCTGGTCGGTATTTTTCATTCACTGACAAAAACACTGAAGAACACTTGATTGGTTTCTGCTTAGCCAGATGACATTTTTCAGACACGTCTAAAGCATATGGGAATAATAAAAGTCAGCCTTAATGACACTTGCAGAAAAATAATAAGGACTAAGTTGCAAACATCCAGTTTTTAATAGTGTTTGATTTGTAATGCTTTCCTCTAACCTCTGTTTTTTATCTAGCATTGGCTCTCAAAAGAGAATAAGGATTACGGAGTCCTTGGCTTACTAGAAGGTAAACTTCTGTTCTATTAGGAGATTATTAAAATAAGCAAAGGAATAGAAATAATGCATGATCTTTGATTAAATGGCATGATATACCAACAGAAGAAAAATAAAAATAATTATATACTTTAGGCAGGAAATTTATTTATATGGAATGAATGCCATTTATGTATGAAACACTGTTCTATAAGCTAAGATTTTAGTTTGTTTCAAAGCAAAACCTCCTGATTAAGTTCGTTGTTTTCCTGACGCCAAAATCTGCATTGCTTAAGTTGTAATATACAGTTTAGAAGTATTATCAAAGTGAAAAGGGTCTTATTCCACCTTTGTTTCAAGATGGAATAAAAGGTATTAGTCAGGATCACAGCATAATGGATTGAAGTTCTGTACAAGCATACAAAAATTGTAGTATAAACCCAAAAATATGAGCACAAAGAACTGCACTTCAAGGTTTGTAACTGCTGCTGGCACAGTGCAAGCTCAGGGGTGAACATATATTTTGTTCAAATTTGTTTAATTTATATATAAATTTTGTCTGGAAATGACATCAACAGTAAAGTAAATAACAATAATAACAATAAAAAAAAGATGCTACTATTAAAATCTAGACCTAGAAAAACAATGCATCAAAATCATAACAATATTCATCAAGATAAGGAACAGCCAGCGTCATTTGCAAGTACTTGATGGTTTTTACTTTTAACTTTAACCCAGAGCTTCTGGTGCTTGTGTTTTAAATTAATAAAACATGTTCTGTAGATTGTTACAATCCCTTTATAGCTTTATATACACTGAAGTACAGATGTACATTATCAACTGAAATTCTCTATCAATATATTTGAGCTGAAAGGAAAATTACAGTTTTGCAGACAGGTTGGGACTAATTAGAACCTGGGTGACATTTTGTCTTACCACTTTTCAAAGCTATTAGAACTACGACATTATTAAAATATTAGAAAACTAAAACTAATATAATTATTTTTAAAACGTCGTTTCAGGTAAAAAATTGCCCTTATGAAAACATAATTTTTACCTATTTTTTACCTTTCCATTTAAATTGCTGTATTTTTGCACTGGAAGAAAATTGGATGTTCCAGTGGCTCAAATCCTAATCCGCTGGGATATCATATTTAGGTTTTTAGATCTGTCTCATAAGCTTTTGATCAAAATCCATAAAAGGCACATGGTTTCTTACAAGGCACCCAGTTTCAGAAAGTCTGTCCCTGTGATATAAATGTATTGTAGAATTTACATATGGTTGCACAGTTATGCAGTAGTCATAATACCATAAATGTAATTATTCGAGTAAAAGTGCCACTGGAAAAATAATAGATGAAATAATACCGTAAACTTTTAATAAAACACCTTTTAAAATGTCACTGGCATTTCAGGCCCATGCAGCAGTTCAGATTTATGTCTAGAGCCTAACTATTTCTGATTACCCAGATTTAATCCTTGAAAAATTTACTGATGCAAGGCAGACACAGGCAGACACTGCATTAATCAGTATTAGGCATAGCAAGCCAAGTTGCTCATTTCATGTTCCTTTAGGCCCCTCAGGTAAGAAAATACATGACTATGTTTTGCAAGCAGCCCAAACTCAGTATCCTGGGAAACTTACTGCATATTCTTTAGACAATTTACAGCTCCAGCCCATAATGCTCAAATGAATATAAAGACCTACACAAGACCACCAGTCAGGAGAAATGAACAAGACCATGATGATGATAATTATGTAGGAAACAACTGATTTTTTCATCTCTAGCCTTGAGATTAAGTGGACCGGCATAAATTGCATTGCATTAAAAGCAGTTAATTTCTTTTATGTCTCATAACAGGATGGGGCCATCCAAAGTATGGGATGGAAATCCCTGGCTCATGTCAAGATCTTAATCTATATTCATGCTACCTTGCCCAAGACAAAACTACAACAGGAATCCTGCTGAGAAATTAATGATCTAGTCAGTCATGTGTGAGTGCCCAGCCTTGCTCCCTCATCCTTTTGACTTCTCCTCTGTAAGTGTAGCCAGTAAGACACAAGGCAATTTGTCTCGGTCGTACACACATACGTGCAGCTCAAAGGAAACAGTAAAGCCTTTTACCTGCTCAGACCACTAGAGCAGCCTTCAGATATCTGGATTAACCAAAATGATACCAGGTTAGGCTATAGTAATTTGAAACACAACATAATTATTTCAGGAGTCTGAAAGGAATAGAAATAGTTGCAATCAGAATTTGATTTAGTGGTGTTTGTTGTCTTCTAACCTACCCATTCATCTTCTGTTACTACTTTGAAGCTAATTAAATTCTCTGCACTTTGCATTCTCATTTCAGAAGTGCTTCCCAGTTTCCAGCTGAGTTTCTAGTTCTTGCTTGTCTTGAAATGAAATATTTTGAATTTTTTTATATCGAGCAAGAATGGTGCCTACAAGTCACCTTGTTCCTGGATTACAGGTAGATACACGTGTTTCCAGCAGTAAAGACAAGTGAACTTCATGAAAAGTCTTTGAAAAATATTTTATTTAGCATCAATGATAAAATTCCTCTATAAAATGCTGTTAAATAGCAATCACCCATCTAAAAGCCTCCAGATACACTTAGTCTTTCTTAAGTCTATACTTCAGTCCAAGCTAAATTGGATAAAATTTCTTCCCAGGATTCAAGAATACCCATACACAGCAGGGTCTTTCTGGAGCCTTCATGGCTTTCTCACTCTATTTCTTTCCCTGAATACAACAATGCAGGGATTATTTTGCCTCCACAGACAGGATTCATCAGGATAAATATAGACATTGATGTCTTGACTAGTTGTCTAGACTTTTGATAATGTCAGTGGAAAGAAATAAACATTCTTTGCTTGTGATTCATTTCACACTAAAATAAATGTCTAAAATAAGTCAGATGAATCATGTTCCAAGACAACCTCTTTCTCTCCATTACTTATAAAACATCAGTCAACTAATTCAGATGAAGAGAACTACATCTGCTCTAATGAACCTTACTCTAGATATTTTCTGGGTTGGTACCCAGCCTGTCAATCCAGTTCTTCATGTTGTAGGAGGTATGGGAGCAGGAAACAAAAAACATCACTCTAAAGGGCAACTGTTACCTATGTCTGATGGTGGCTCAACCTCTCTATCCCAAAAGGTGCCATATGCTGCACTTTTTGAAAGGTAGTCCGACAATTACTGCAGAAAGCTATAGTACCATTAAAGGAGAATCGAAGACCATTCTAGCAAGTCTTCACAGATTTTTTCCTCTGTGTTCTTTTTGAGGCTCTGACGCCACAATTCAAAAGCTGTTGTGAGTTCTACGATCTCCTGCTCATTTTGTGAGGAGGAGGTGAAAAATAAACATCTGCAACAGCTGAAAATGAGAAACAATGCTAATTATTTTTACAAGGCTCTTTTGCAGGCCATAACCAAAGCTGTCTACAGTTTCCTAATATTTTTTTACTAGTTTTCACAGTTGCAATATTAATAATGTCGTAGTGAAATTCCAAACATCATTTTCGAAGAAAGCCTGATGCTAAATTTTTGTGGTTGGGAAGTTAGCCCTGTTTTTCTGTCATGTAAATAGGCTTTCCTTGCTGCATTTATTTTATTCTTCTATAACAAAAAAATTGAGAGCACTGGATAGCTAGCTCTTATTCGCCTCAAAATGTGTCATTGTAGCTTACTGTCAGCCTGTCAAGTAAGTAATCACTAGTCAAAAAAAGGACTGCCATCATTTCTCAGGTATTGTTTAGCACTTTTGGGACCTAGTTTTCAGAAGTGATGAGCATTTCTGTTGTTGGAGGAGCCAGACCTTTGTATGAATGTGAGCTACAAAGGCCACATCATGCTACTGAAAGGGAACTGAAACAGAAAGTTGATTTACAGAGGTAAGCAACTATCTTTTTACTGAAATTCCTGTGATTTTCAAGAAAGATTTGAACATCCTAAGAGAAACCTTTCCAACACATGTAACAGACGTGGCTAATGCAACTAGTGTAATCATTTAATAATATTTTGAGAAGTTAAAATCAGCTCTTTAAAGTATGTCCATATATCATTAAGCACTTTATTTTGTGTTGCTAACAAAAACCCCTGTGATTATTTTAATTAACCTTTCTGTGACAGCATATAGAAGTGGATGCAGTAGATAGTTAATCATTTCTCAAAAAAATATTCTGAGCAATATTAGGCTGATTTATATGTTATTAATACCTTGTGATGAGAACTGGGAAAAGAAATTTTCATCTAAGTCAGCAGGTGTTTTCTCTTTATTTCACTTGGGCAAGTTTTTCATATGAGAAGGTATAATACTGGAGTCAGTCAAGCCACTCATCCCAAGTTAATTATGTTCTTAAGTACTTTGCTTTTTTCAGAGTGCCTGAGATAAGTACAGTGCAGCCTGAGTCCTTGGTTCACAGGAATAACCCATTGATTTTTGGTCTTTCTCATAATAATAGCCATAATAAGATGCACACAGTGGGAACGAATTGTAAATTGAGGCAGAAATTTCCTGTATGACCTCGATTATGATATTCATTCTCCCTTACCTCATAGCCATTTTAATTAGCAAGGTAACTGCACAAATGCACTCTCTGAGGCTAGGAAAGCTGAATCTCAGGAAAACAGATAAAATCTTATGTACGCAGAATTTGAAGCTGTCATAAGTTCTAAAATATACTCTACCACCTATCTCACGTCTGATCCATCTGAATGGTTACAGGAGGATGGCTGCCTTCAATAGCTGCAACAACCACACAGCCACTTTCTTCCCTTTGTGCACAGTATCTGCTTTACTAGCATATATATATAGATTATCTCCTCCTTGTAACTTTCTGAGAAATTACAAATCCAAAGAAGTTTAGATGCTTTCTCTAATTAGTTTAGAGCTTGTCCAAACAAATAACCTTTTCTTATCTACCTTAATGGCTGTGGCTCACAGCTTAACACTGGTCTTTTTCCCTTCAAATATAATATCAATAAAAGCAGTTCCTGTTTCTATCAGCCTCTTCTTCTCTTTCTAGTTCTCATGTCAAACATCACTTTTCCTTGGCATGTCTTTCTTCACTTCTCTCGCAAATCTCTGGGGTCCTGTAACCAATTGAAAATCTGTTTCCTTCAAGTAGTGATTCAATTTTCCAAGTCGGCCTCTAATGTACCTCTGAAAATGTTCTCATTATGTTTTTTTTTTTAATCCTGCTGATGGCCATCTGCCATAGTTATAATTATGAATTCAAATATATCTTTCAATTTTAAGAGGTCTAGAAATAAAACCTCTACTTACTCCAGAAGTCAGCTTCTCAGTGATGAGTTTCAACCATCATAGTTCCTTAAATTGAAACTGAAATAAGTTAGAAAACATATAGATCTATTACAAGGCCATATTTGTTCCTGTAAACTGACAAAACCTGTTGACATACAGAAATCACTCACTGCAAGTTTTAAGGCTTATTCTTTATAAAAGTGTACAAATACCTTCTTTTATATTTATTGTAGGGTTCCTAAGGGTAATACTTTTAAGCATTTTTTTCTCATCCTCTAGGCATAAGGACTACTGGTGTTACTGCCAGTCAGGTGTGGTGGAATGATGTAAAGTGGTTACCGCCAGACTGTGTGTTTTTCAGAAACAAAACTTCAGTTGTTCATATTCTCATTTACCTCTCTTACAGGCTTTCCTTTGTCCTTATTTTATTTTTTATTATTTCCCCCGCCTTTATTTTTCCTTATCCTCCTGAATAATATTGTTCTTTCTTTCTTTAATTTCTTAATCTAATTTCTTCACATTCATCTTGGATCACAATTAGAATTAATTTCCAGTCAATATACACTGGATTATACTTTCTTTTTCCCCCATCAGTATCCTAATAAACTAGGAAATCATGCATGTGAATTCTCTTAGAGACCAGAAATATCATTAAGATATGCAATTAGACACTGCAAGATTATATGTGTAAATTGGCTTTTACCATGTTGAGAGGGAATTGTCCAGGCCTCATAATAACAATATTTTGGTGACTTATAATAATGTGCGAAGAGTATTTTGGTGATTTATAGTTAGACTGTAGGAAGAGTAAAGATTTAGAGAAGTTGAATTAATACAAATTAAAATATTTCCACATGGAATATGGGTGAATGTTTGATGGTGACTAAAGCCACTTCACATTCTTCTGAATTCATTTTAAACACTAAAATGATCATAAAAGAATAATAAACTAGTAAAATATGAATCGGATTTGTTTTAATTTTATTTTTTCCTCTTCAGCTCTTTCTCTACTTTGGATATTCTTTTAGGAAAAAACCCTAAATATTCATACTCAGTAATGCCTACTGAATGTGTCCCCCTTCCTCCAGCATCAAACCCTTGCTTCCTAGTTCTCCCTGGCTTCACTGCCAAACCCTGTGTCCCATGAACCATTCAGTAAAAAAGGAATTGCCATTCGTTGAGGGCTTTCTTAGTGGGTTTTGTTTTGTTTTCCTTACTGGCGTCATCTTATTAATTGTAATAAGCTTATTGCAGTTTTCAGAATTACTGAGTCTGTTGCAACAACTTTTAAGTAATTTATTTTTAGATGTAACAAATGTTCATCTGTCTTACTTAACTCACTGCTTGTTCTTAACAGAAATCACGCATGACACTCATAATGCTGTTGAGACAGGCAGTGTTTACAGTGTTTTTCCTCCCTCTGCCTTTTGTCAATTTTAGGGTTCTCTTCCTGCATTTATAACCCACAGCTCCTAACCTCAGCTGTAATCTGGAGTAATATCTGCATTATTATTGTTAGATAACCTATACAGTGTGGCTTGTAATTTTAGATGTAATGAATACACGGAGCATAATGGGATTTTGTATGATAGTAGATTTTAATTAAATTTGAACCACAGAAAGAAAAAATAATAAATTTATGGTAAGTAGATTTTTTTTTTCATTATAAATGTGCATTTGCTTTATTTTCATGTCTGCTTTTAGTCATGGCCTTTTTTAATCTACTCAAGTAGTCAAGTAGAAACAATTTTGGTTTACCTGATTTTGAGAGGTCAAACTGTTGGTGGTGCTTTGCCTTTTCTTTGGGAAGTACTAAATCACCTACAAACATGCAGATACTCAGCTTCCTTGTCTGAAATATCTAATAACTGGTAGAAAAAGAATGCTGCTGCATGAAATTGGAAAGGTATTTGCCTGACTGCTTTTTCCTGTTTGAGGAAAGTTACTGAGAAAAGTGTCTTGGCATATTTCAGAAGGATATTTATCTTTTGAAAATAACTATTGATTTTTAGTTTCTAATTTGAAACTAATTAAATAGATCTGAGTTTCTGAGTCAAGTCCTCTTAAGTTAATGGGAAAAAGGATGTTTCATTGACTATGCTGCTAAGTGTGGCTTGGGAAAATGCATTATTTTCTTTGTTCTAGTAAACATTGCATTTATGACCTTGGAAATTCAGAACTAGAGTTGCAAAGTAATGTAGTCACTTAAGGATGCAGTTAGGAGCTAGGAATGGTGATTTGTTCATGTTTTGCACCACTGAAGAGCAATTAAGGCTCAATCTAACTGTTAGTTGGAATTAATCTCCATGCTGTAACTCACCTACAGAGGTATCTATATCAGTAAAGCAGTCAAAACTTTGGCAGTAGAACATTCTATTCTGATTCAGCTTTGTTCTTGGCCAATTCTTGCTCTTCCAGACTATTCCCAAATGCACTTGGAGTATTCAAAGGAGTAGGGAATGATTTTCCAAAGGCAATTTGGATGAAAAAAACGTGTTTAGAGGCAAAAAGACTAAGCCAGCAGAGAACATGCCCTAACACCCTCCAGCACTAATGTTAATTTACTATCGGATAGACATAGCCCTTTCTTCCTGAAGACATACTCAAGTTGGCAAATATTTCCAAGAAGGAAAACAATGCAAAAATAACAGGTAAATGAAACTTGCTGGCTTCCAGATCAGAATGGCTTCTCATCTGGTCATCTTGACAGGAGAGCAGAGCAAGCTACAATCTGTATACCACATCCATGTAACTCTATCCCAGGCATAAGTAATTCTAAGTGAGGGTAAGTGAACTTCTCCAGCTGGCAGGAATGTGACACTGAACCTTCAAGACCTATGGAGTCACTGAGATAGATGTGTGAGGCACATATCAAATGATCCAATACTTCTGAATACATGCTGTCTTGTGTGAAAGAACAGGTAAAAATACTGCTTCATTTTTATTTAATTCAGTGTTCATGTAAACTAAAATTTCCCACATTGATGACTGTTTATGTCTTTCAGCCAGTGTCTACTCTAGCTGATATATTAAGTGTGCATATGCATCAAATTACTGCAAACATGCAAACATGGCAAGTCATCAGCTTTGCATTTGATCTTTCAGAAACATTTCCACAACGAACTTTCTCTCTTCAGAAGACACAGCTGCCAAGATTCCTTCTCCTGCATCTAAGTCCAAGGTGGCACTTTCCAGCTTTTTCAAAGAATAAAATACGGCCAACTTGAAAAACAAATAATGTTCCTCTCATGGAAAAATCATTGTCTACTGAGCATAATTTCAGATGATAACTTAAACAAATACTCCCAAGATGGTTGAATCAGAGCTTCTTATTTCAATGTAGTTTACCTTGATTAAGAACAAAATTAACTTATCCCAAGTAAAAAGGTAGTTCGTGGTCCAATAAAATTTGAAAGACAGCAAATTATATCAGACAAGCTCTAAAACAGACTTCAGTCACAGAGTTGATTGAAGTCCTTCATGAAAACAGTACCCACAAATTTGTTTGTCTGTTTCTCCTTTAGGATGCTCCTAACTCCTGTTTTATTGGCCTTTTTCAATATGTTTCCAAGTGAGCAACAGCACAGTGATAATGTGATTAAGCATCTCTAAAACTTTATGAGCCAGTGAAATTTCAGCTACTGAAAAACATAGATTTTGGAGAATATTTCAAAGAAACTCAGTCATACTGTGATGTGTCTTGGGG
This sequence comes from Aleadryas rufinucha, assembly GCA_013397815.1. Taxonomy (NCBI): domain Eukaryota; kingdom Metazoa; phylum Chordata; class Aves; order Passeriformes; genus Aleadryas; species Aleadryas rufinucha. The sequence continues at coordinate 617,928 of VZTH01014149.1, read as the reverse complement.
GCCATAACAAATAAACAGTGCTGGAAAATGTCCATAGACACAAGCTCAGCATCCTTAAAATCTGTCAGTAGTAAACTGTAGTCCTACATTCTGCCTAATAATATTTATTTGAAAAGAGTAAGACTAAATAAGGATTTTTTTTTAATAATCATTTTAACAGTAACTCAAATACACATAAAAGCCCCTCATACATTTTACAAATATAAAATACATGTTAAACTTTGCTTATTTTCACTGAGATTTTACTGGTTATTTAGGAAAAATAACAAACTGTCCAAAACCAACAGCATACAGATTTATTGTAATGACAATACTTGCAGTGATTCTTTTACATCTAAAAAATTTGAGCTTACCTAAAGTATTATATTTGGAATGTAAAACACTTTTTTTTTTTCCCCCCTGGCTTCAGGATCTTGATGTGGAGATGAATATAAACATCCAGTTCCTGGACATCAACTCAATTGGGCAAAATCCCACAAAAGGGGAATAGAGCTGAACTGATGCAAAGCTTTTTCAAGCTTGTAGTGACTCATGATGTTCCCTATCAAAGCTAAATGGTATATCTAGGACTCAGGTTTCAGGAAATATTTCCGCCTAATCAAACTTACCAAAACAGAAACTCTGGGTGGTTGTGTCTCTATGGGGCACTGAAGCTGCATCAGAGCTGTTTTCAGCTGGTGTCAGAAAGAAGATACAAACCATCATGTAGTCTGGTAATTTCTAGTTGATGAGATTATTTTTAAATGTGGAAATTGAACTCAGCTATATGGTGACCAGAGAATCAGGAATTTCATAGTGCACAGATAATGTTCTTTTCACAGATAATCTTGCTCTATATGTCTGTCTACTAGTATGAGCCAGATATAAGTTTTAACTGTCATTTTGATGTTACTTAAAACATCAAAAATGCTGATTTTCCATAGCTGTGAGTAATTTTGACTCCAAATATTTTTCCATTTTCTTCATAAAACCTCAGTCAGTAGTTGGGAAATATATTCTCTTACACAAAACAAGTCACACTATAATTTTATAAGCTTTTGGAAAACAAGGGTATATTGACAAAAATTGGGATTTTTTTCTAGGGAAAAATATTAAACCATATTTTTGAAAGTATACTCTTGCAAGAAAGAATATTTAATTTAGAAGGATCTGGTGAAAATTACAGCATAATCACAACATTTATGAAATTCCAGCAAACATGATCACGCTTTGGGGTAGCATCCTTTGTCTCCTTTCCAAGGTGGCTGGCTGGTTTGTCTCTTCTCAAAATCTAGAATCAGCATAAAACATGCAAAACTTCAATAGTAGGGTCATTTTTACATCATGAAACATTAACTGAAAGTCTTCTCGTGCCACCACCATGTACTGCCAAAACAGCTACCTACCCTTGAAAACTATGCCAGCAGACACTTTATCTGGGCATAAAACAGGCAGGCAGCTGGTAGGACCAGGTGGGTGTGCATACAACTGCTCTTTCACACCAGATGAAGCAGCCGCATCCAGACTGTATCTGCAGACCCCAGGCTGCTCCTAGTTGTTGACTGAGTGTGGTGTCTGGGCTGGCATGAGATACCATGGGCAGGCAAACCACGTTCCAGTGCTCAGATCCATGCCCTAACCATTTAATTGACTGCTACAGAAACAGCTATAGGTCAGAAAAAAACAAAGACAAGTGAAGTGAAGAGAAGTGAAATATACAACGAATAGGAACAGATAGAAGACAGGTGTTCCCCTAATCCAGTCCCTGACATAAGGCATTTCATTCCCTAATGAACGGCATATGGTGCACATAATCTTCAGTTACATTGAAATTATCTGAGTTGGGTCACCCTGTCTTTGATAAAAAATTAAAAATATATATATACATTCCAAGAAAAGTCACATAAGCCTGAATTCTCCTTCTCCTGGCTTAGCTCAGGATCCTTGTTTAGCAGGGTTGGTGCCAACTGCCTGTCTCACAACTGCACAGTGAACCAGTCAGACAATTCCTTGAATCCTTGGTGTATTCCAATTACTATATTGGAATACAATTCAACTGTGAGATGCAATATAACCAGTCTTATACCAGTTTTCACTAGATAGGTTTTTTGTCGCCTGTAAACCTTGAAGTCTTCAAAATTTAAAAGTCAGTAACAATAAGAAAGCTTTTGTGAGATGAGATGTTTCTCAAGGTATCTCAATGGCTGTTTTATTTGTCTACGCAACACAGTAATTTCCACTACATCTTATACTTCCTCTGAAATCTATATTCAATCTGTATAGAGTTCATATGCCACCATAATATGCTATGGGATAACATTTTATTTTGGTTTGTTTTGCTTTATTATCTTTTGTAAGGAAAAAAATGCATTTGTTGTTTTCAAAGCTTTATTACAAGGAAAAATATCTTCTAAAGCTATTTTTGCACCAATGGAGAAAAACATAAGCCCTAAAAGATAGATGTATTTTGCAAGATAGAGTACATTTTTTCTAAATCTTTTTCCACTTCATTGGCCTTTCATCATTTATTTTTCAATCTCACTTGTACTTCCTCAGAGTCATTATTAAAGAGATTAATGGTAAATAAAAGATACTCATTGGGCCTTTCTGCTACTTAGTGCAGTGCTTAGTATAGTGGTTTTGGATAAAATTTGCTTTATATGTGACTTGATAATTTACCTAAGCAAGTGTAATGAAAATACTTCATGTACATTAAACACCTGACCCCTCAGAAGTAGCACTTCTCAGTCATCCTTTTTTTACCCATTTAGAACATGATATCCCTTATTAAAATAATAATTCAATAGTTTAGAAGACATGCAATATGAAAAATCTGTATGTGTTGGCTGACTTTAAGACCTGCAAGTACTTCATTAGCTGTGCCTGGATAATAATAATGGTAACTACTAGTGGAGATTCTACCCCTCACAGCTGGAAGTATTCCCACGTGGATTTGACACCTCAGTGGGTCACATACTGGCTTGAGACTTGTGATTATTTTCTTTGTCATAGTCTTTCAGTATGACCTTAGAAAGGTGATTTATCCCCTCTCTGTTCCTTAGTTTGTACTGTCTTGTCTATTAAGCTTGTCAGTTCAGGGGGCTTTCACAATACCTTTGGGAACTTGATATACTTGCACAATACTGTCAAAATTAATAGCTAATAGCTTCAAGAAGTTGTGAAAGAAAGTAGGGAAAGACTTATGAATGACATCGCGTAGTCTATGGTTTCATGTTCAGCAGGAAGGCTGTGCCCACGTGGAGAGAGGAACCCACAATGGAGCAGGTTTGCCAGCAGGACTTGTGACCCACACTGGAGCAGCCTCTTCCTCAAGGACTGCACCCCGTGGGAGGGGAGCCACACCGGAGCAGGGGAAGAGTGTGAGGAATTTTCCCTTGAAGAAAAAGGAGCAGAAGCGACAATGTGCGATGAACTGGTGGCAACCCCCATTCCCTGTCTCCCTGTGCCACTGGGAGGCAGGGAGAGAAATCGGGAGTGAAGTTGAGACCAAGGAAGGGGGGAGTGAGGGGAAGGTGAGTTTAAGATTTGGGTTTACTTCTTATTATACTCTGAATTGATTGTCAATAAATTCAATTTCCCCAGGTGGAGTCTGCTTGGCCCACGACAGGCACTGGTGAGTGATCTTTCCCTGCCACTCGTGAATGATCTCTCCCTGCCCTTAACTCGACCTAAAAACGCATGGGCTTTTAGTTATATTTTCTCTCCCCTGTCCAGCTGAGGAGGACAGTGATAGAGCAGCTTTTGTGGGCACGTCTCCTCCAGTCAGGGTCAAACCAACACAAGAGTGTTTTCTTTATTGATGGTATTTTTAATGTCAATTTTTCCAAAAAAGAAAATGAGATTTTTCAAGTTAGATAACTTCCTTATAATTTTTGTTGCAGGAGGCAAATTAAATTGCATCATAATGTCATATAAATACGCCTTTCTTAAAACAGCGTGCCTATTTCAAATATAATGCTGATATGTCTTCATGTACCACTGAAATATATTATCCCTCTGTCTTATGTTGAGTAGGTGCTTAACTGTCCTAGAAACAACATGCAACATTTTAGAATAAGAAGTAATGAATAATTCTGTCATCCTAATTTCAAGGAGTATTTGAGATGAGTATAGAGAAGATTAATATTTTGTCAAAAGATTTTGGCTAACACAACCTTAATTCCAAAGATGACATGTTATGATAACTATAAAAAATTAGAACCTTCACCTTTTCATTTCTTATAGATTATTCAACCCTAACTAATCAACTTCATTTTTCCTTCATCTTCTCAATCACCTGTAAGAGTATGCGCACTGTATACTATAAGAGTATATGCCTACTCACAAGTACTGACAAAAGTTTGAAAGCATATTTCAGGGAAGCCAGAATTAAATTTACTGGTTTTCTTCTCAAAGATATTTTTTTGCTTTGTAGAATCAGCTGCAGCAGTCTTTGTTGTTCATTTATTTATTTATTTAAAATTATTACCTTAAATTTATTGTCTGCTTTTTATCAGAAACTGCAAAAGTTCTGTTTTGACTTTTAGTCTGGCCATTAAAAGCCAGATTCAGGCAAAAACATTGAGACAGAGTGGTTACCTGAGGTAAGAGGAAGTTAAAAATTAAGGTGAAATTATAACTCCCTTCTATTCAGTGGCAAAGTTCTCATGCAGAGTGTTGAATTAAAGATTTATTTTCCTGAAAGTGAAAATATAAACCCCCCCAATGTCATTTTGCTCTGTAAAGACAGTACCACTATAGATTAAAGGCAAACCACTCTTATCCTTCAAATACCTAATGAAAACACATTTCAGTGACAGAAAAGCAATTTCTGCAAATCAGTACTGGGTAATATTATAAGCTCTGCATTTAGTAATATGTGCTAAATGGCAGAAAATAATGGTTATATTAAAGTACAGGCTAATAAAAGTCGTTGCCTTTGCCTCTAACTTCTGAGAATGAGGGTTATAAGTCTTTTTAAACATAAGAAGTTTCAGTTTTATGATTTCCATGGAAGCTAGTTGATAAAAGACATGCATCAAGGTTTGCCTTCCATGTGTTATACACAACCTCGAAATCTTCGCACATGGAGAGATGAGCAATAATTTCTTCAGCCTTTTCAATGGCTTGGCAAAGTTAACCATCTTTCCTGGATTGCTGTCAAAATTTCTTGATATCTAAGACTTTAGACTGCAAGGGATGACACAGAAACATTATGTTTTATGTTGGAGAGACAAGAGAGAAAATATTTTAGCAATAACCTTATGAGTATGAAAATTGAAAGTTATGTTCACATATTGCATTTTCTTTTCTGCAGTGCTCAAAAATGCTGCACATCAAATGCTTATGTAGTGAATTCCAATCAAAGATTGTGAATGATGAAGCTATATATGAAGGGACTTTTATGACAACATGGTATGATCCAATTACAAGAGGCACCTCTGTCTGAATTAAGGTGCAAACAAGACCATATACCAGAGTCAACAGTACAGATTTTATTTAACAGGAAATGTGAGGTAGAGAGATAGAAATATGAGGAGAGGGGACATGGGAGAAGAGAAAGAGAGTGAGAAAGAGAGAGATTAAGTAGGAAGATATCACCTCTACATGGATCCCTGCAGTGTCCCACTCGTCCTTCTTCACCCTGGTCTTCAGTGGTTCGGGTCCCAGTGTTGTTCTTCTGGATGCATCACTTCTATACAGTCCAAGTCCCAGATACCCATGGGATGCAGATGCCATTCCCACAACTTGGACTGGCTTGTGTATCCTTTCCCACACTTTGCCACTGTGAGAATTTTTTGTCTGGATAAGTCTTATTTTAAGTTCCTTCAGTCTTCACAGTGGAATTTTGTCCAGTGTGCTAATTCCAAATCTTCACCTTCATCAGGCCTGGAATTAACGCCTTCCTGTTTTGCCATCTATGCTTATCTCAAGTTCCTGTTGTTGTGGCTTATCTTATGGGAACTTCCTTCTTGAGACATGCAACTGAATTCTTCAACTCCTCACAAAACCCCATTATAATTTTACAAAATTATATGGAATTCTGGAAGAATCTTTACATATGATTTTGTAGAAGGATGCTCCACTTAAATGAAAAGGTAAAAAGAAAAAGGAAGAGGTAAAAAAAATGTCAAGACTAGAAGATACTCTCCTATGCAAATCATGTCAAGTACATTTAGTAAGGCACCTCTAAAAGTCTCATAAAATGTGAAAAGTGAAGCTGAAAATGAAATCAGATAAAAATGCTACTTACCCAGAAATACTTATTGTAGATGGAAAACAAAGATAAGTTTCAAGTGTATATCTCAGGCAAATAACAGAAAAAAGTATGGAGGTATCTAAAAATGCAGAAAAATAATCTATAGAAAGTTCTACTTCTCCGTGCTAGGAAGAAGCTGACATTTTTAGTAAAGTGCTTGAAGGAATAAAGTTTTAATATGCAGCAATATATTTTGAAAATGTTTTCAGTTTGATAAAAAAAATTGTCATGCTGCCTTTAAAAACTCCCACTTTTCAGAGTAGAACCTTTCTGTTTAAACAGAATCAGTTTGCTCCCTGTCATGTCTGTACAAATGATGTGAGTAAGCTGGGCTAGATAGAAAAGCAAGTGTTTCACTCATCATGGTTTAGGGCTCTGAGTTTCTCTCTGCATTTTTCTCTCATGCCATTGATGCCTGAAGCTGGCCACCTAAAAATCAGAAACTAGACAGAAATGAGGGAATAAAGGTAGCTATTTATTTGAAGGGCTTTCAAAGGTACACCCTGGGGAGTCCAGAGGCTACTGCCCAAAATGGACCCCAAGATGGAAGACAGGTCACGAGTTCTCCACACTTTTATAAGTTTGGTTCATTTGCATATCAGGGTTAATTCTCTGAATAAAGCTTCAGTTAATGATGTAATTTCCCCAAGCTTGCCCCCCTTTAGAGGATTTGGTTTATGCTTTTTGGGCCTACAATGGTCTGGATGTCCTTGAAGAGCAAGCCTGGAGAGGCTTTGTTATGTCTACCTAGCATGAGAGAGCAGAAGTTAACAGGCTGCAAGACACTTTAAAGTTACACACTAGGCTGTACAGGATTTGAAAAATATAAAAGTTAAAATCCAAGGCATCACTATTAATATCTGAATAGAAAATATATTTAAGATAATAATCATGATCAATGGTGTCCACTAACAGGACAAGAAACAATGCAGCACTGAAATACAGGAAATTCTCCATAAACATGAGAGAAAAAAAATCTTTCTTATTTAAGGATTGTTGACACAGGTTGGCCAGGGAATTTGTGGAGTCTTTATCCTTAGGATTATTCAAAATTCAACTGAACACAGTACTGGGAAGCATGTTTTAGCTGATCCTATTTTCAGCAGAAGGCTCAGACTAGAGTAAGCTAGATGCTTTCCGATCTCAGCTGTTGTGTATTCCAACAGAATGGCTTTGGATATGATAACATGTAAAATCCTTAGAGAAGGTGGAATTTTTGGAGGTCTAGCCAAAAGAAGCATCCAGTTTGACTATCCTAAAAAATACCCTACATTGCTGAGTAAGAATTATATAATCTATGGAAATGTACACACTGCTGAAGAACTCCCATGAAGTTTTTTTCTAGACCACTCCAAGCATTGATGGTAGTAAATGAAGGGTAGAAAAGTAAATGAAAGGTAGAAAATCTTTCTCCTGGCCAAGGGTGCAACTGTGAGAAGGGAGAGGAGAACCATTATACCCAGTTCCTTTAGCAGGTTTCCTTATTGCAAAGCAGTACTAGTCAAGTAACAAGGCAGCCTGGTTTTCACCTAGCTCCATTCTGTCCAACTAATCAAGACTGAAAGCACCACTAAAGCTCCACAGCAATTTTTTTGCATATAGGTCTAGAATAGTAACACATAATTGTCCATGTTAACTGCAGCAACAATATAGTTGAACTGTATTTTTGTCTATTTTTGTGTTTCTTGAGAGTTCCTGATTTGCATTTTCAGGGATCTAAACTTTTTTTTTTCTTTTCAATTGGATTAGTAATCTACTAACCTTGTGACTGCCACTTACAGAGCCTCAAAGCTGTGCATGTGTGTGTACACATTGTACTGCTCTGTTGGAAGAACAGCAGTTCACATATGCTGAAAGCTTTGCTCTTCCAGGCCTTGTCCTTATTGATCCCATTTAACCATTCTTGCTTAGCAATTCAAAGCCAGCATCTTCTAACTTCTTGGGCCACAAAAGAGTTTCACTCTCTTCATGAAACTTCTCAAAAGCATGGGATCTCAAAGGCACCTATTCATCCCATTTCATCTATTTTTCAAGGGATTTGCCTAGCCCAGCTTTGAGACATTCAGGCAAGAGGGTTTCCCCCACTTTCATCTGGTGAGCATTCCACCTCTTAGGCTGACCTCATTGACAGGGTTTCTCTTGAAGTCATGCAACTCAAGTCTGTTTCAAGTTTCAACTGGTTTTCCTAAATGTACCACCTGCACACACACAAATGGGAGAAGAGTAATCTCTTCCAATCAGCGGGTAGGAGAATATATGGTTCTGAGTATTACATATAAGAAAAATCTGGACACTCTGCACTAGAATGAGCATTTTATGATTTTCTGGGGTATATCCCTCAATTTATTTTGAAAAATAGAGGTATCTGCTTTATATTTAATTTTCATTAACTTTCAGTTGGTATAACAGGGCTAATTAATTGAAATTGTGTAACCACACAGTACATTATGGGGATAAATTCATTTAAAAAAAGAATGTCACAATTAAAAAATATTAAAAAGCTCTTATTGAAAAAGGTATACCAAAAGCTCAATATTGGTATACATTTCAACAATTTTTCCCAATATCCCACATATAATAAAATCTATTGACATGATTGATCTTCTATAAATCTTAGGCAAAGAAAACAAAGGAAATCTCACTGAAAGGAAACAAAATATACAGATATACTTTTCTTTCAAGAAATTAAAATAAAGGAACATTTATCAGGCTTGACAGAATCCTTTTGTATAAATTGAACAAGGACTTAAAATAAAATTATCATTTTCCATCTCACACCAGATAATAAAAAAAAAAATCAATCTGAAGCAACATTTACAAAAGGATATATGTACCTTGAAATTATATTTTTCTGCTGAAGAGAAGCAGAAGGACTGCAGTCTATAATATAGTCAAAAGCAAGGTTTTTACTGTAACATTTGTACATGGATAACAAATTGGGCAGTATAAATGTCTAATTTTCTAGCAGAAATCTGTCTATCTTTCTGATTCATTTTTATGCCCATATTAACTACCTAAAGGACATTTTAAAGACAAGAAAGAAATATGCAACTCCAAAAACATTAAGAAAATTATTTTATTTTCAGGCAGTTATGTACAGTCATATCTAGCAAATAAGAAGATATCATTGCAAATTAATTCAAGATATTTTAAAATATCACTGAAAAATATGTTCCAGTACAGTGTTTGTTTCTTCTTTTACATGCTCTTTGCTTTAATACAAGCTTACTTCTTTGGGGAAAAGTGAAGCAGAAGCCAGGTTCATGTGTTATTGCCTAGCTTTTTTGGCATAAACCTAAGAAAGTGAGAATTGCATATTTGGCAGGGATTGAGAGATTGTAGTGGTTTTAGTTTGCTTTCCCGGACAATGCACCAGATGTGTAGGGGTTTGGAATGAAAACCGGGCAGAAACACCAATTTTGTGTAGTGGTTCAGTTCACCTCTGTATCTTTTGTGAGATAGGAGATTTGGAGGAATGCAAAACAGGCTCAAACTTATCAAGAAAATGAAAAGTTTATTAACAGAATTAAAAGAGAAAAGAAAATAATAAGAAAATCAAAGCAAAATCCCTCTTTTCACTCACACCCCCCTCCTCCTTTCTTCTTCCCTAAATCAGCACAAAGGATAACATCACATAATTCTTAAGTCAGTATTCACAATTTTAAGAATTCTTCTATCGAGTAAGGAGGAAAAAGNCATTGGTCTGGGCTCGGATCTTTGTAGCCGCGTGGGGGGGGTTGGGGAGGGCAGTTCTCAGGAGCCCTGGCTGGATGTTGCAGCTACTTGCAGTGAACACAGTTGTTTCTCAGCTGCTGGGCTCTGAGGAGATCGTCCCGCCGGCATCCCGGGGCCATGTCCCCGGCACCGGGGGAGGGAGGGGGCTCGAGGCCTCTCCAAGGAGCGAAAACCTTGGCCGCCATTCCCCCCCACCTCCTGCTGGAACGCCAAACCCCAAAGAGAGAGAGGGCCTTCCTCTCCCTTCACCTTTATATATGGAAATTTCGAAAAGCGCCACTGGTCAAATGAGCTGTCCATCAGCTCAGGCTCAAACCATCACAGAGATGGACCATGAAAAAGAAATGGGGTGGGGTGGGAGTGGAGACAGGGGCAGGAAGAGAAATTGAGGAAAGGACCATAGCTGAGTAAAGCAGATACTGAAGTAGAGCTTTGGGAAATCTGGTCCTATTTCCAATTCTGCCACAAGGCTACCTGGTGACTTTAAGCAAATTACTTCACCCTAAGCTTTGGTTTCTCTATGTACACACTGGAGATGTTGTCTTGCAATCATGTGTTGAGATTTACAGATAGAAAAAGTATCACTACAATATTAATAATCTTTTCTCAAAAGACCCTTATTACAGCCATGTGCCAGTTGGTGCCAGTTGATTGACTGATGTGTTCTAGCTATTTACCACTGACAGCAGAGCACAGAGATATGCAAACAACAACATGAAAGAAATACTCATTGTCAAAATTATAAATAATTGCTGCAAAATATTTAGGAATACTTTTCACGATATCTACCCTGAAAATGTCTTGCTCTAAATGAGCCACCTTAACAACATGCATAACACAGAGAAACAAATTATTACTGAACATTTGTTTCATCCTTAGAAATCAGACAGATGGGGCAAGCATGACCACCATCAGATGCTGAAAAACTGCAGAATTCCCCAAACCCTTGGAATGAGTTTCCCATGCAGCACAATTGCAGGATGCCTTTCTAAAGGGAAAGAAAAAGATTGAGACGTAATTTTTTTTATCCATTATCTAAATTCTCCTTGCACACATTATATTCCTATTAAGATATAATTCAGGTAGTGTTGACAGTTTTGACACAATTCATTCATAGAGTGCTCCTAATTGCATATAAAATAGACTCATTGCCTGGAAGCTGCCTCAAGAGATTATATGATTATTCCTTTAGTACCATGGCAGGATCAGTACACAACTGATGTTTGCTGAACTTGTTCTTAAAGACATCCCATGACAGAGAGTTCAAAGGCTCCTGTGCACTTCAGTGACCCTTTGCTGTAATAAGAATCTCTTTATGCAGAACTTACATGACAATAAGTAGGGATGTCAAGTCAAAATGGGAACACAAGGTTAATAAATGAGAAAAAACTAAGAAAGAATTTACTTCGACAATTAATTTTGTGAGATTCTTTGGCAAACTTGCCTGAAAATGTAAAGTATTAACTAAATATATGCACAACCAGTACATGGGGAAAAGCGTATTTGTATTTATGCATTTACAATGGACCATTTTCACTAAAAGAGAACCAAGAAAAAATTTTAGTTTAAAAATCTGCTTTTATTATCCCCGTAGGAAAGAAGCCTGTTTTACATCACATGTGGAAAAATATATTAAAATAATTATTTTTATTGTAAATGTCATGCATCTCAGTACATTTTAATTTCATGAAGTCCAAATCACTCCAACTGCTAAGAGTTTTAACGTATGGTAAAATATTTGTTTTAGCAAGAATCAACAGGCTTACATTTGACGTGAAAATTTGTGGAGTGGAAATATGAGAAGTATTACATAAACAGGCAAATAGTACAAGAGAGAACATGATGAAAAAGAAGCATCCTTCATTTTTAACTTTGCAGATTATGGATAAGATACCAGGTATATTAATCTCTCAAAGCAGTTCCTCACTCATGTCCAGGAATGATTTATGTCATCAAATCTCAGTGGCATGTTCTATGATTTAATGCATTTTGTTTAACACAAGGAGGACTTTCTCTACCTGTCCACAAGAAAATTATGAGAACTAGAGATGAGATATGTTGGGACTCACATCAGCTCCCCTTTACCTTAGCAATTAAACCTTGCCATTCTTGCCACCGTGAGAGAGGGAATAGCTGACATCTGGACCCAGAGGGCAGTGAGCAAGTGGCTGTGAACAGAACAGTGATTCAGGACATGCCTCTGAAAAGGGCGATCTGAAAGTTTGGCCCTAGGACTACTTTTTCAGTTGGACTTTACAGGGTTTTCAATGCAACAGAAACTACGGAGTGTAAGCCAGAACTCTGAGCTGACCTCAAAAGCCACAAGCCACATTACCAGGCTTCTTTTTGCTTGCTTCCCTTCTAGCCTCCATAATCTTGTTAACCCCATGAATTCTGTTGCAACTCCAACAGACTGCATGGGAGATACCTTCTACTTGCCTAGCCGTGCAGCTGCAGCATGATCCCAAAGGATTTGCTTAAATTCCCTCAAGTCAAGTAAAATGTATATCCTGTATCTTTTCTTCTCAGTAATTGCTCTAGTGGGCAGCAGAAAGAATTACATGATGCTCTGAAACAGCGAAAATAGCAAGCACTAAGAGCTCAGATGTTCCTGTAATTTGTTCCTTTTTACCCATTGATATCCACTTAGCTTGCAGGTTTCTTGAGCATCAGACTTTCAGGAGCTTTTTTAGGTGTCTCATTCTCTTATTCTGCATCATCTTCCTGAAGCTAAGATGGTGTTGCAAAGCCTGGGGGACCCAAGGGTCTTTTGCAGATGCTGCTCAAATGCACTTAACTGGACCCAGCTGACTAGAAGTGAGATAAAAAGACGGTGGCTTGTTGTGCCTTGTAATGCTTCCCAGAGTCTGCAGGGTACCCCATGGCCCTGCAGTGCCCACCATGGTTAACCCCCTCCTCCCATCATCCTTCAGTCAGTTATAAGTGAGCATTGATTCTTCAAGGCATAGAATCATAATATGCATTGGGTTGGAAGGGACTTTTAAAGACTATTTTGTTCTTACCGCCTGCTGTGGGCAGGAACATCTTTCACTAGATCAGGTAGCTCAGAGTCATTGATGTTTGATCTGATCTGGTGTTTTTGTACTAGTGGAACATGGGGAAAAAATTTTGTCAGTTCTGGGCAGAAGGTATTGTGCATAGAGAGTGTCAGATGAACTTGGGACATAAAAACAAGCCTCACATATTGCCATTACTTGTGAGAAAGAAATTAGATTGTTTTTCAAGTACTTGGATATTTGTATCTTGTTCTTGTTAAACTCTCTCCTTTAGCCTTTTTTTTTTTTTTAATATTACCTCTATGACCATTCAGTTACGCTCCAAGTTATGTGTGTATGTGGGGGGATGTTGCTCATAAATATTTAAAGATCTATTTGTTTGCTAGAAATGAATTTCTTTCCAGCTACAACACTAAACAAAGTGAAGCTGTCACAACCTGAAAGCCTCCTACACTGTGTAATATTATTCTGCCATGGCCATTATTGTACCTTGTCTTCCTATATTATACCGAATCTTTCAAAACCCAAGATTTATGTGATTTCATGTGGTATAAGCTGCTATATATGTTAGCAATTTTAAATTATTTGGTTTAGACAATCAAGTAGAACTTGTCCCTACAAGGACTTCAGAGAGAAAAAATGCAAAAAAATGTGTGTTCTGCTAAACCAAACATCCTAACAAAGCCCACAAACAGTATATTAAAAAGCACAGAGAGGATTTATATAAGCCACCCTTCTTGTTATATATTGTTTCTTGAAATTAAAGTAATTATGCTGTTACAGTTAGCAATTAAACTGAACATAAAATTGTTTAGAAGCCAGTGGAAGCTCTCCAGGTACAGCAATTAATGGGTTCTGAAATATATTTACCTGTCATAGACGTTTATAGGACAAGGATGAATTAAAGACACATTTATACCAGAATAAAAATAGACAAAACAACCTGACACCTTACTTTCCTCCAGCTGCATGTTTAAATATGAGAAATACAATAGTTCAATGTCAAATATTTTACAAAACTACAAAAAAAAAGTATTCTGTTCCCATCCTTTTACAAACAATATTCATAATGGGGTGGAGGGGAACTACTGAATTTTCCACAGAGGCAGCAAACTGATTTTAAGTGCAAGGGATTTTTTCCATGTAGTGTAATGGATAAATTTCATGCTAGATACCAAGAAAAGAATGAGTTGCAAAAGTGCACCAAAGAACAATGGTCTTGGAATAAGTCCTATTTCTGCTTTTGAAACAGAACTAATTCTATTATTAAATTGTTATTTAAGTTAGAAATATATTCTGCTCAGTACTATTTTATGTGCTTGGAAATCTCAGTAAGTTAGCTTTCTTTGCTTCTTTTGTCCTCTTACAGCAGAATTCAGTTCGCGGTAGCCACTTACTTAGGTTAGTGTTATCCATTAGTTTTTGAGTTTTTCTTTCTAATGATGCTGTAGAGAAAGAGTGTGTCTTATTTGATTTCATCCTAAAATGTGTGCTGAAGATGCATCGGATGGGTACCTGTGATAGCAGTGATATGGCTACAATCAGGAGATGTGAATCTCATTTTCTGACAGCCTTTAAGACAGGGTTTCTCTGTGACTGAGTATAGGACACAAATGAACATGTGGAAAAGAAAACTGTACCTTGAGAATCTCTCCCCATCCTGCCTTTGGATAACTCTGGCAGTACAACACAACCCATCTGAGTTCTCAGATGAACAGTGCATGCTACCTTTCTTGTCCTTACAACTGACCAGTTTGCTCAGTAATAATACTGACTCAGAAAGGACCAATTTTTAGCAAAAAAAAGTATTTCCAGCTCTTGTGCCCTCTATTTCGCAGAAATGCAGAAAGAGAAGAGTAATGGTGTAAAACATCTCTTCTTTCCATAACACTACAAAACTCCGGGTTAAAAAGCTGTTTATTTTTAAAAACAAAACGACTCTTTGACTCACTTTTGCAAAAGCCTGATGATTACATACAGGGTAAAAGTCTAAGGGGCAGTAGATTTCAGCAGGATCAGAGACAGGAAGTGCACAGTGGCATGGGCTGTGGGTTATATCACTGTTTATCATCCTAATAGATGAAGCAGTAATGATATTGAATATTGACATGGTTTTTTACACTTTAAAAGAGAAGCTGCAGTCTGCACATGAAAATACAGTAAGCTTTTCGTTTCTTTACTAACTGCTTTAGTATGTTTATTTCTGTACGTTTATTAAATATTTTTGATCTGTATCAATTTTACCCATGTGTACCTGATCTTTGGCAGAAGACCAGTATAGTATGCTGAGCCTGCTATTTGGCCCTAAATGATGTGACCACTGAACAAAAAACACATCAGACTATGTGTGAGAAGCACACACATGACATGCACAGTGGCAATATTAAGATGTGGTATTAAGAACTTGTTGGACAATAAAAACCCCAGAAGTTATTTAGGCTACACACTGTCCTTCAGCAGGAACTACTTATTTTAGTAATGTAGCCAAACACTAAAGTCACATGAAGTAGGATGTGAAAGTTCATGGAAAGGGATGTTCATTGAACAAGTACAGTCAATTTTCCCTGAAATATAGTGAAGTACTTGTCAATGTGCAGCTCACAGTTAAAGGCACAGGCTTGTACCTGCAAAGCTTTAAAAAGTCCCACAACAGGAGACACAGCTAATCTTCCTAGTCTACACTGCTATGAAACCAATCTCCAGATGAGTTCCAAGCTAATAAATGAAACGTGGTGGGATTGATATTGGTTGTTCTTTCCAGATCTGCCTAAATTGATGCACCTGTATTTACACTTAAGCCAGTGCAAAACAACCTATGCATAGCACTGGGGAAAGTCAGTGTGCTCTTCTGTGAACATCAGCTATGCTAAGCTAAAATCAATGTAAACCTTCCATTTGGGGAATGAGGAGATAAATGTAGACTCTACTTCACTATCTCCACTCTGTCTATCAATAAGTGGTCTTAGAGAAGTTGTACCTGGCACTGAAAAGGGGAACAGAGAGTACTCCATACCACAAGCCCCACTGTGACTTTACAGAGAATAAACCTGAGTCCAGCTGCACCAGATTTTGAGCTGAAGTGCATGAAATGGGAATGATATTGCTGGCTGTGCTGCTCAGCCAAAGAAGGGAGACAACTACCTTTTCCTGCCCAGCTGACCCCAAAAAATATCTTTCATACAAGTGTCAATATCAAGCATAAATGTATTTTCAGAATACAAGGGACAGGATATTTTTTTCAGAACTTGCTCTGTTTTACCTGAGGAATAGCAAGTGGAGACTTCACACATAGTACAGGTGGCCAGGAGTGCCCAAAGTCAAATCTTTCTGGGTACCTAATGAAAAGAACTGTCAAATCTTATTAGTGTGTATTAAACTGTGCAATTTGCTCCCTTTCTCTTCTCATACTGTATTAATAAACCCATGAAAGTACATTAGACAGTGGGGTTATTTTTGTATCACGCTGCCATTTTTTGCCAACCACCACTCCAAACACTTCATACTCAGTCTGAGCAAGCCAAAAGCTTCTCCCTTGATCACACCACCTACTCCACCTGGAGAGGAAGCTAAAGGAAAACTTTCTGTAACACTGGACCTTCAAATAATAAATATCAGAATCCTTTTAATTAAATATATGTTTGACTTTTGTTTGGGAAATGATAATGATGAATGTCAATGAGTCGTTGTGAAGCTTAAATGAATGAAGATTGGGCTACTGTAAGAATTCCTGCTTCTGCTTCTAGTAAAATTATTAAGAGTAAACACGTCATGGACTGTGTCAGAAACATGCATAATTACCTAAATGACTCAAAGGAAAAAAAGCAAAAAAATGTTAAATTAAATCTTCCTTCTTTTTATTATCTTACCACTCTAATTCATTTTACTAGTGCTTCTATAATCAGCAATGATTGTTAGTCCATGAATTGTCAGTTAAACAAATAATTTCAAATAAATAATATGAATTTTCAAATTGTCATTTTGCATCCCAGTGGAGCTCTCTAATTAACAATATATATCTTATATATGGGGAAATATGTCAGCATGATGTACAGTCAATAAACAAAAATGTACTTAATAATACTTGATGAGAGTAATATGTGCATTGCAGATCTATTTCACAGTATTACACATCTTGAGAAATTAAGAATCAACTGATAGCTGTGACTGAACACATTACAATAATAACAACACAAATACACTAAGAGGGAAATGGAAAAAAACCAAACCATTGGACTATGAAGGCCAGGCCACTCTCTCTATTTCCAGTTCAGAGGTGGGATTGACATTTGGAAACTGTTGATTCCTAGTGTCCTGCTCAACCTATCTTTACCACCCTGTTATGAACGCATTTATTCCTCTAATTTATTCTCATAATATTGATTTTGGTTTTTTTAATATAAAACTTCCCATACCTTGGAGCCTGGTGTTAAAGTGAAATTTTACATAGAGCATGATATAACATGAACTTAAGGCCAAATTTTGTTTGTTCTTATCCTGGTTTAGTATTGTTGCAATTATCTCAATGGGTCTATCTACAGCTTGTGAACCTATAGGCTATGAGGTAAAGAACTGTGTAATGTATTAAATAATTTCACCCAACTGTGAATTTATTTATTAAATTAATTTGCAGTGGAAAATGT
Source organism: Aleadryas rufinucha (assembly GCA_013397815.1). Lineage (NCBI taxonomy): Eukaryota > Metazoa > Chordata > Aves > Passeriformes > Aleadryas > Aleadryas rufinucha. Next base: position 600,298 of record VZTH01014149.1, on the reverse strand, counting down.
CAATTTTCAGTGGAAAATATCCATTCCAGAATATCAATTAATTCAATGCTTGAAGGACTCCCTTAAGCTATAGTTTATTAAAAGCAATTTCAAACAGGAAATTATAACCTCTTATCCATACTTGTAGTAGAAAACTTAAATTACAAAGCAGAAGATTTACATTAGAATTTAGCACAATTGTCTAATGGTAATAACCAAACAGCAAAGATCTCACATGACCTATGTGAAAATGCTGTGTGGCTTTTGTCATTACAGGTTTTTAAAAGAAACTGGAAGAGTATTTGCTAAGGATGATCCTGTCTTGCAGTAGGAAGTAAACAGGATGATTCACCAAAAGCCCCCTCAAGCTCTCTTTTATGAGAGAAAAGGGAAGAAACAAGTTCCATCATATCTTAGCTGACATTAGCCACTTTTAAAAACATGAGGAGCAAAATAGAAAGAGATAACAAACTCTTTCAAAATAATACTACTAAGAGGAATTTTTGGTGCAGAAAGCCCTATCAACCTTAAAGGGAAGCATGGGCTAATAAAAAATAAAAAAGAATCAGCAAAAACTTTGATCATGGTGGAATGGTTGGATAGATTGACTATCACAAATTTAAATTAAAACATGATAAAGTGTTATAAGCAGAAACTCTCATTGGAAAGTGTACTGAATTTCACCTGCTTTATCCATGCATAAACAGATTTTGGTGACCTCACCTCTTACATTTCTTATAAGGCTGATTTAAAGCTCTGAAGTGTGACAGCATTTAGGTCATGAAAAAATAGAAAAATAATAAAAGTGTGGGAAGATAGCTCCTCTCAAGGATGCATATTCACAGCTCTGAACACAGAAGTTAATTGCTAGTTGAGCATGGCCTTGTATTTTTAACTTCAGAATGAAACAAGGGAACAGGAAAAGGTATTTTGCCTTTGATGAGCACNCACAGAAGTTAATTGCTAGTTGAGCATGGCCTTGTATTTTTAACTTCAGAATGAAACAAGGGAACATTTTGCCTTTGATGAGCACTTATTTATTTCCCACTTAGGACTCTTACAAGTATCGGCAAACTTAAAACCATGATAATGTGTATGAAACTTTCTTTTTATTGAGAAATCTTCCTGCTAACTTCCATGTTGTTTTCACAAGATCTTTGTATTTATTTTTAGCAAACCTATATCAACCTATAGTTGTTGTTTTTTTTGTTTCCCCTCCACAGAAAGGCAAATCTTCACTCATTAGATATGTGTTTAAAGCCTTGCAGAAAAAAAATTTAGGTCTTCTTTATGAGACATTTGCTTTGCAGACATCTACTTGGTCAGACCCCTCAGCCAGAGAAAGTGATCACATCTACTTTAACTCTGCTGTTACACGTTCAGGATTTGTTTCTCTCCCACTGAAGAGGTAGAGTGGAGGAACTTCCTTTGAAATAAATTATAAAGTTCCTGTGACTTTCTAGCTATTCTTTTCTTTCAGTATTAATCTGCTTTTCCTGTCCTGTGGGTCTCAGCTGGAATCTGACAGGCAAACAGACAACCTAACCTTTCATAAAATGCTGCTAAGAATAGTGCCCAATAAATCATTGGCTGGTGTGACACAATATTTGGTAGGAAGCTGCACAAAATTCTGCACATTGTACTTAGAAAGATAATCCTTCTTTGATGAAGGAAAATCTGTACCACCTACTATGTCTTTTTTATCCTTCATTTCACAGATTCCCTCATAATTTATGACTATTAAAAAGAGAGATGGGAAACTGAGTCTTTCAAAAAGTCTGGGACACATATTAATCGTCATGCAAGGCATCTTAGGAATTATTTATTTAAAATTATGTGGAGAACCTAGAAAAATAGCTTGTCATTTCTGGAAGAACAGTCTTGTCAAGGAGAAATTTCACATTCTTATAGATGCCAACTGTTGTAGAATACATTTTGGAGGTGAACTGGATGTGGAGCCAGACAAGAAGATAAAGATATGCTCTGTCATCTACTCACCCAGCTTTGTGCACAGAACCCTATAAAGAGGTGGCTTGTTTGCCCACAGAAAGAACAGAAACTATCTCTTATTGAAGCTTTTTTTCTCCTTTAGCTTACACTATTTACCTTTCCTGCTGTATATTCACTGCAAGTGCCTTTTTGCCAGCCAGATTCTTCAGATCTCCTGTCTGGGATTTTTATGACCCATGGCTGATGTTGTCCCAAAAGTAAATTCAGCAGAACAATTTATTACACAAACTTCCACCACTTGGTGGTATGTAAGGGTACTTATATTCTGTTTTGTGGGCAACTTTATTCATTGCAATGTTTTCTGAGTGAGGACATACTTCATAAAGCTAATCTGAAAAGTATGATTTTTTTCTTAAGGAATCTCTTGAAGGTGCTAGAACCTGCCCACTCAATACCTGCTGGCAGCTCATTCTCTTGCCATGTGCAGTGGGTTTTGGCCTCTGCATACTTTTCCGCCTTGGGGCAGGGTGGAAACTGGTCATGAAGCTCTGAAGTGGAATTTTTCAGTAAGAGCATGGTTTTTTGGTTTTTTTTTTTAATGAACCTCTTTGTTTTAAAGCTCTTTTCAAGGAAACAGCATAGCCAGAGCCTTCTAATTTGCATTTATCTTTTTTCTGCTAATACAGAGTCTCATACAGAATCTGCCAAGAAGTCTTTGAAGGAGGAAGGGCCCAAGGCCCATTTCACAGCAGTGAAATATACGAATTATCTTTTGTTTACATAATAATATTTCCATAAGTTAAGGGATATTTCATCACTACCTGTTATAGCAGCAACACTCCAGAATAATGCTATACATATTTTATTTTTGAAACATCTGTTGAATATTGATTTACAACATATTTTTGGGATTTCTGATATATTTGGAGATCAGTTATCTTAATAGACTGCAAATAGTATTCTCAACATTTGTAAATAGTTACATTCAAAACCACCTATCAGGAAATTGCTTGCTCTATACAGTATTATTTATCAATATGACCTTTGGAAGAAAATTATTTGGAAATAATTATTTTCCTGTTTTCAGCTGGAAAAGAGTAAATGGGTTTGCTTTTTGAGTTAATATTTTTGCATTGTAAGTAATTCATAGTGGACACTTAATATACAAGTTGCCTAACTTTAAGAAAACATAGATGCACTGGTTTCTAAAAGATTGTCTTTTTGTTCACCACAGTGAGGACTCTGACTTGAGCAATGTTCTTTTCTTTACCAGTGTGCTTCATTACTTGCTTTTAGAGGGTTTTTTGATTGGTTGGTTGGTATTTTTATTGTGTGTTTTTTGTTTGTTCATTTGTTTGTTTGTTTGTTGTCGGGTTGGGTTTTTCTTTGGGGGGGTGTTTTGGTTTTTGTCTGTTTGGGGTTTTTTTTGTTTGGTTTTTGGGTTTTTTTTCCCCTGTAGTTCTCTGAACACATCAGAAAAGGTGCTTGCATCCTTCTCCGCATATAACGTGGGTGCAGGATGTCCCAGTCACAAACAAATGCTGCAGGAGTTCTGCTGGCAGGCTACTGCAGCACACTGGCTGTTCTGAGTGCTTTTATTCTACCTCAGTTTTCTATCAGGAGAATCATTTGTCCTAAGTTTAGCGTCAGTGTTTCATGGGTTCACTCATTTTAGCTGAAAGGGACAGCTCCTTCACTTTCTGCAGCACCTGAAATTTCAGGCTGTGCATTTTCCTTGCTCTGCTACCTCTTATGTGAATCCTTCTGTTCTTAGTTAAACTATAATTTGTCTCTGCTTATTTGCAATGCACTTCTTGAATAGAACTGAGAAAGCTGTTTCAGGCTAGAGCAATCATCCATACACCATTCTCTATCTGGCCTTCAATTACCTGTTTGTTTTTATTCTGCTAACTCGTCCAAATACTCTGTGCTACTGCACACTCTACAAACCTTTTATTTTTCTGCACTATTTGCATTTATGCAAAATCTTTTCCTTCATCTAATTGTGTGTGTCCTCGATGTTATGAATTGCTTTTCTTCTCTTTTCTTGTCTGTCTCCTGTGACATAATGGTCTTTAGGCTATAATTAACCTAGAGGTGGGGCATTTTCCATCACAGTTTTCTCCATACCTTCACAAGTTTTCATTTGCATATTATCACCACAACTTAATACTTTTAAATTTTCTTCTGCACAGATTTTAATGTTTTGCCCCCTTTATCACCATGTTGTCTTTGTGCTTCTCTATGACTTGTCTTTGTGTATATTCCCCTTGTGCTTTACACACAGATACAACTTTTTTTTCTGCTTTGTCCTGTGTCAGCAGCTTTTGGAGAAATTACTATGAGAGCTGCACATTCTTATTCAGGATCTCACTATTAATTTGTGCCGAACTATTTGCTCTTTTTAACACTAGTCAGTCATTTTTATATTTTGTCCACTTATAGGAGTACTTTTTTTCCCCTGGGTTCTTGCTAATTGTTTTCAAAAAGCTGTCTATTGCACACACATATCATATTTTGGACTAAAAATGCTTTTACTATTCTTCTGGGCAGCACTAGCCATCTCTCCACACAGGCTGCTGACACAAGAGATACTTTTGTGGCTAATAGTACAGTTTACTATGCTTTCTTCAGATCAGGCAGATAAAACACACAAATACACAAGTATGTTGCAAAAAGTGTGGTTCGTATTCCTTCACTCACAATCAAAAACTTTCTATATTCACATGAAATTCAAATGAGAATTTTCTAATCCAAAAGAAAATTTTCTAATTCAAATGAGATTCACATGAGTAAGGTAGGAGGGAGAACATGCACAGGACAGAGAAACAGGCAAAACCAGAGGCCTAGAAAGCAATAATTTAAAAATTACCCCTGCTATTCCTACAATATATAGGAGTGAAGACACTAAAGTGTAAGTAAATGACATTCTGTTAAAAAACGTAAAAGAGACAGGAAAAAAGAGGAGAACTCACATCATCACCTGGCTACTGGATTTCTCACCTTTCTGGGAAGAAAAGCATCTGTCAAGGCCATGAGTATAATGTTTGTGCTGCCTCAGGGCAGCACATTGGTTAGGCATTGGAAAAGGCAGCAGTGAGGAACAAATCAAAAATTGAACAAGGTTAGCATCTGCTTCAATTTCTTACATGGAAGTAGGTCTTCCTGCAGGTTTGGATCTGTCTTGGATGCAGCAGAAAGAATAGAGATCCTTAAATTTTCTTATAAACAATTGAAAAATGCAGCAATACTTGGACCCAGTTTTATCTGTCTATGCTTGCATTTCCTGTCTTTGAACTGAACAATGTTTGCAGCTGGTACACTGCCAGTGTTTATTTTGGAAAGATTATATCACTTTGTCAAGAGCTTAGTCGACTGTTAGCTAGTCACACAATTTAATGGTTTCAACTAAAAAAAAATAGAAAAAGAAAGAGATGTATGATTTTCCTTCTAAGAGTTTATTTTTTCCTATCAGGAATAAGTAAGAGAGGGAGCAAAAGAAATTTGGACCACTTCAGAAGTATTCCTTTGCTTTGTCTTTCTATTATTTTTGTTTGTAGCCAACATACTATCTTTATGACTTTAACAGCACTCTATCATCTTTAAAGGCAAGCAAATAACAGCTGAAGTTGGTCAGTGGCGGTTTAGCTGTGAAAAGGAGAAATAGTTGTGTGCTATACGTAGAAGCAGTGCCCGTTGTTTTGAAACACACAGAACCCTCTGTATCATTGCCTTCAGAGATGCTAGACACAAGTCCAGGTGGCAGTGAACTTGAAAGCTTATTCTCATTAATAGCTTTGCCAATAGCAGAGGGATCTTAAGTAGCACAGATCACATTAAAGGCCTTGCTGAATTGCAGTGTTTGTTCCAACTTCCAGGGACATCATTCTATTCAGTGAAAAGAGAAGATCTAAGCCAAACTGATTCAAGTTGAATGCTCTTTTCAGATGTTTAGGTGACATATTTGCACTCTGATGCAAGTTTGAGGACTAAGCAGTACCTTTATACAGGTGGATAAATTATTCAGGATCCCAAGCACCGTTCAGATATCAATTACCTTTACTAAAAAATTGCAGAACAGAGATATAGACGGTCAAAAGGTGATAATGAATATGCTGCAGGCCTATTTCTACAGAAGGCCACACTTGCACATAATAGTTCTATATTCTTTTTCAAGTAGGGGTCCAAACAAGAGAGGACAGAATTGCCTAGAGACATCATAGTAAACCATTCAACTCCTCTAAGAGTCATCACTTGGACTCTCTTCCTCTGTGAGGTTAATGAAGGTTTTCCAAGGTAGTCAAAATGGATTTCTAGATCTGGAATTTGATAGCATTTGGAGTGTCAGAAAATAAGTGACTTTGACTGACGGATGAAAACAAAACTTACTTCCGGTTTTTCAACCTGCTTTACACAACATTTTTATATTACTGTCCCCAACATAGAAAGCCCCATAAACCTGTTGCATTGGATTTTACTGTCCTACTCTGTTTAAGCTGTTTGTACTTGCCTTTGAACACTCACATTGTAAATGCATGCAAAGATTCATACACATTATTTACACAAGAAGTTATTTAATAGCAATAAATTGAAGAGTACCTTTTAGAATTAAAAGGGCAAGATGACCTTGATTTGCTCTTTTCTTGTGTGGTTTCTAATTTTGTGGAAACAATTTTGTTCCTGCAATTTAGGTTACTTTTAGATATCTGACAAATCATAAGGCAAGATGACTACATCGGTTAAACTTCAGGCAGAAATAACTGTGGGCAGGACTGGCAGCAGCTGCCCCTGAAAGAATTAAGTAAAAACAAACAAGCAAACAAAAAAAAAGTGGTTTACTTGAGAAGTTTTAAAACTCCTGGTGCTTTTCTTGTGTCTTTAGAATATTTTGGCAGCTTTAAAGGTATTAATATTATTATTTGGAACAAGTTTTCTACCAAACCCTGAAATGTTTTTGTAGCTACTGTGGTTCTGCCACTGGTGTTCTTTTGGAAGGTTTTTAAAATATTCTTGTAAACTGAAAGGAAGTTTCCTATTAAGCCTTCTTAATCTCAAAAGAACCAGAGAGCACTGAGTCTTCACTGCAGTGTAATCCCTCATAGAGCCAATGACAAATGGCTACTGGTGGCTGAGGATGTGCAGGGTACCACACAGACCTACAATGACTCCTGCGCTCTTTGATGTTGTCATCAGTGGTTTGGATAATAACAGATATGACAAATTTTAGAGAGGATTTACTAAATGGGGTGAAAGTGATTCAACAACACGTCTGAACTTCCACTCTGCATGACATGGATGGACATGGAGATTGGGCCAGCAGGAATGTTGTGAGGTTCAATAAGGAAGTGCTCCCATTTTTGCACCTGGGATGGGATAACTCCACACAACAGCGTAGGCTGAGGGCAGCACCCTGCTGACACTGCTGTGGACACTGTGTTGAACACAAGGCAACAAAAGTGCATTCTCCTTCCATAACACAAACTTCCTACTGAGTGCATTAGAAAAAGGGTAACAAGCAGATTGAAAGAAGTTATCATCCTGTTCTGCTTCCATTAAGGATGGTTCTGGAGAAACTGGAGAAGGTCCACTGGAAGACACTATGTAAGGGATTTAGACCATGAGGGAAGAGGTTGAGGAAGCTTAGCTCACATAATCTGATGACAAGAGGGACTAAAATCCTCCTAATAATAACCTACAGCTACTTGAAAGGAATGACAGAGATGGTGAAGTGGCAGATGCAACAGCAAAGGCCAAAGCCACATGCTGCTGTTTATGATATGCAGATTGGATTTCAGGAAAAATATCTTCACGAGGAGTGTGATGTGGCACTTTGACTTAGAAGAACCTGGATCTCTACCCCTGAAGGTTTCCAAGATGCACCCAAAGGAAGTCATGGCTGACCTAGTGTTCATGGGAGTTCTATTTCAAGAGGAAGGCTAGACTAGATGACTTGCAAAGGTCCTTTTTAACCAACATGATTATGTAAAACCAGATGTTTTACTGTTGTATAGGAAGAGATACATTATAATAGCTCTAAAAAGCTCTTTGATTACTAATGTTGAGCTATATGTATTCCAATACCATGATTGGAAAATATAATTTAAACATTTATTAAAATTCATTCATAGAGTAGAAGCTGTGATTTTTGATACTTGTCCAGGAAATGTTGCCCACTAGATAGTACCTATGCAGTTTCAAGAAGTAAATGAAAAAAAGCATTTCTGACAATGTTCTTCTGAAAACTTTTCAGCAAGGCTTCAAGAGCATGTTTTTGTAATGCCACTTTGAGGCTTGGTTTCTGCTGGAGGCTTGATTGTGTGATAAATGACAGCTTGACAGAGATACATAGCTACCAGTGATTTTGAAAGCTCCATTTAGTTCTCATTATATACTGGGTGCATCACTTTGGTTTTATTGGGCCTTTTGGGAAAGGGCAACACCATTATTCTTTAATTCTAAATAGAAATGGAAAGTCGTAAATCTCTATACGGAATGACAGCTTACAAAATGTGTCCACTTCTTCAATTCACTTGGCAAGCACACTTTTCAAAGCTGAAAAAGTGAGAGAAGCAGCAGGTCAAACCTCTAGCAGTTTTAATGATTTTTCACCCTGGAGAGGTGGACAGAGAGAGGTTTTAATCCCTAAAGAAGTACTTTAGCCCACTTGTCCAGCTTTATTACCATAAGTTTGTATGGGTAGCCTCAATAGGAAAAAACTTATTTAAGCTCATATAATTACATGTTGAAAGAAATAAAGCCCATTCCTTTCAGAACTGATACATTATATGAAATGCAAATGCAATGATAAAAAAAATGCCATTGCTCCTCTGACCTAAGACCATGGGTTGTAATCTGGGGCCTTGAAAGGTTAGTCCAATTGGAGAAAGAAAATTGCAGACATCAGTCAAAGATACGTTTTCATGTAACTTTATTTATTTAAACAAAATACACAAAATGCAATTTCCCCAAACGCAGCATGAATAGAGGCAAGCAGCTCTACAACTGAATTATCTAGCTCTACAACTGCTCTACAACTGCTTCTCAAACTACTACCTATCTACACAGCCTCATCTCTTTGCATCCTTCCAGCCCATTTGCTGATTCCCGTATCCAGTGCCTGCGTATCCCCCATTTCCAGCTGACAAGTTAATCCTTCCCTCACAGTCAGAGACAAAGTTGTACTGCCCTGCTTTACAGTCCCTCAGAGATCCTTCTTCCCTACTGCTACTACCAGATGCTTTCATGGCATAAAGAATCTTCATTATTTCTTTTTTTTTAAGCCTTTAGTGGACTTATTGGCCCACTAGAAGAGGCTGCTCAGGGTAATGGTTAAGTCACCATCCCTGGAAGTATTTCAGAGATGTGCAGATGTGACACTTAGGGACATGGTTTAGGGGTGGGCTTGGCAATGCTGAATTAGTGGATGGACTCAATGATTGTATAGGTCTTTTCCAACCTAAACAATTCTATGATTCTATGCAATTTTCTCTCATAAATCAAAATACCTATCATCATTTATTGCTATTACTACTATTGCCTTTTAATTATTACATTTTGATCAACTTTCTGATAATACCTTATTTTGATCTCCTGATGTAAGATACTTTTTTATTGTAAATAACCATTTAGTTCATATTTTTCCTTAGATATTAAGAACTCTGCTGAGAAAAAATATAAGCTTGAGTGACCAAATCTGGAAACTTGGTTTTATAAAACTGGCAAAACAATCTCAGAAACAATTATTCTTTTTCTTGGATTTGACTAATCCTCAGTTAACTAAATGGAGCTCAGCAGCATGGCTTTGTTAATGCAATACATGCACATCCAAAGACATAACTAAAATTAATTATAATATTCTGATTTATATTGCTCAGATCCCGTAAGCTGTTTTGTTAGCAGTAGAGAGCAGGGGAAGCTAACAGGTAGTTATCAGCTAAGAACGATTTCCTAACTTTAGGGCCTATTTACAGTAGTGATTGATTTTGTTTGGAAGGAGCATAGGAGGAAAGAAAAAAACTCAGCCTTTAATCACATATTGAGGAAAAAATAAAGAAGTGGTCCTTCCTCTACCCTTAGACCAGGATCCATCAGAGTCACAGTTCATTTCTGAAGACCAAAGGGACCACTGAACCCTACCTTAGACCTTTGTCCTCTGTCTCTTCTAGAATGGCTGGAAACTAGAACATCACTCATTAATCTGATCATTTTATTTGAATTCCTCAAAGTCCAGTAAGTTAATGGCCTGAAACAGTTTATGCCAGCTGGAAACCGATAAATATTTTTAGGGATTTGGCAATCTCTGTCAATTTCATAATACATAAACTCACTGAAACATGTAGGGAAATTCAAAAATGCTAGTCCACATAGAACCATGTAAATGCCTCGTTGTAAAATGTAACTTCTATGCACTGAATAAAAAAAGGATATAACTTCTTTAGAGTTTTCTTTAAGGAACCACTAGGAAAAGAAAATAAAACTCATCAAAAGAGGAAATTCAGATGATATTTCAATCAAAAAATAAGTCTAAAATATCTTCATAAATTCATCTTGAAAGACCTAAACCAGGCCCTGGAATGAAAGAAATAACAAAACATTATGTAATTCCTTCCATCTCTCTCTATTCTCATAGTAGTGCCATTTTTTTAAATTACCTATATCATGGAATCATAGCAGCTGAACCACAGAATCACAGAATCATAGAATCATAGAATCATAGAATCATAGGATCATAGAATCATAGAACCATAGAATCATAGAATGCCCGAGTTGGAAGGGACCTTAAAAATCATCCAGTTCCAAATTCCCGTGCCATGGTCAGGGGCACCTTCCACTAGACCAGATTACTCAATGTCCCATCCAACCTCGCTTTGAACACTTTCAGAGATGAGGCATCCACAGCTTCTCTGGGCAACATGTTTCAGTGCTTCTCCACTTCTCCAGTAAAGAACTTCTTCCATATATCTAACATAAATTTCCCTTCTTTCAGTTTGAACCCATTACTCATTATCCTGTCACTGCAGTTCCTAATGAAGAGTCCCTCTCCAGCTTCCTTGTATGCCCCCTTCAGATGCAGGAAGGCTGCTATGAGGTCTCCATGCTATTTTCTGTTTTCCTAACAGATTTTTCTTTTTAGGGAAAATCAGACTTAGGGCTTAGTTTAGTTGGTTAATTTATTTGCCACACTCAAATCTGACTGCTACTTATCAATACATTGTAAAGTTATTGGGTGGAACTAACCTTTAAATCCCTTTCCTTATTTACTGCAATTCTAAAAATTGAGAACTGAATAATAGAAATCTGGTTTTCTCCTGCATGTTAACTTTATACACTGAAGGGGAGGAAGACAAGCTCATAGCTGAAAGCAAGAGAAAATGAGGCAGCACAAGTTCTGCTCACAGAAAAGCACCTTTCTATGCTACAGCTGCAAGAATGCAAATCATTGATTTTTCAAGAAACAGAAAACAGAGATCCAGAAGTATCAGAGTGGAAACCAGGGGGAAATTTACTAAGTTGCTTTGGCATAATAATTTCAAGGGCTCTGTTTCATAAGATCATTTTGACAAATTCTTCCAACAGCTGCCTGCAGAAGTCTCTAAGATTGCTGTCCAAAATACTTTTCGAACTTAGAAATAATAACTAAACTAGACCCATTTACAACCTAGGGATCACACCCAGAAAACTTATAGTTAATTGTTTGAAGTGTTATGATATTCAGGAGCCTTTTGGAGTCTGAGCCTCTGACTTGCACTTTTTTTTAATTGAAGAAATGCAAGTGTTTTGTTAGGGATTTTCATGGAATTTTCCCCAAAACAATTACCGACAGGCAATATCCTATTAGTAATATCAGTGTGCTCCCAGAATAGCCTCCAAGAGAGAAGAGAATATATACTCACCATTTTCTTTTATTTTTGACCTTGTACAGAGACAATAGTAAAGCTTTCTTTCAAGACATTTATTTCTGCTTCCTCAAGATTATTAGTCTTTCCCAGTCCATGATTTATAGTCTTTAACAATAGCAGCCAATAAACCAGCTCCCTCAACACACTCCTCTAGGATTAAAGCCTTCACAGAAAAGTAAAAGACAAAAACCCACCCACTGAAAAACAATCCTCCATCCCTTAATTTCACCAAGAATTTGACTCTTTTTCATCCTAGAAGACATATGGCAAGACATATTTGAAATCAAATAAATCCCACAGAATTCATAGAGGATCTTGTACTCCTCAGTGAGGCAGTCTGTCAACCCAGACTGAAAGAAATAGCTGTTAGCTATTGAATTCTGTACACTAAAGAAATAGCAGTAGGGGCTGATGTTTTCTTTCTTGGTGTATTAACCCTTCCTTTACCAGAAAGAATATAGACCTAGAGCTGAAGAGTTTTTAACTGTTGCTCTTTCAGAGATTTCTAAGATTCCTTCAACTGCATCTTCCTTGAATTTAGGTAGAACATAAACCTAATCCTATAAAGATGGAATCTTCTTAATCCTTGGTTTTTGTCTACATATTCATGTCTAGTGTCTTAAAGTGTGCCAGTCTAGCACCAATACTATGTTTTGGCTTTACCTAACTATGCTGAATTTCAGGGGGAAAATGCATTATCAAGCATTACTCCCTTCCTCTGGGAAGGCATATTCAACCATAGGCCAAGGTAAATACAGATTTCAATGTTCATAAGCAGTTTTCCACTGCACCTTAGACAGATTCCACTGTGATAAAATTGATTGTGACAGTCTAATTTAGTAACCCTGGGATGCTTGTTTATATCTTGTTCATGTGAAATATTTCACTAAGCCCACTATTGATTTACTTACAATTACATTCTAACTGTATCACTTCTTATATGTTTTCCCCCAAATATTTAAGAGTCTGATGGCAGAAGACATCTAAGATATTAAAAGTCTCCTTTCCATGAAAATAACATGAAAGGATCAAAGATTATATTCGGTTTTGTAACACTTTCCCTTCATAACTTAAAAACTATTTTATGTTATTTGAAATCAGTGAGTGGACATAAATTCAAAAAACAACTTTAGTCCTTGTTAGAACACATTCTAAGAGAAAAAATGGCATTAATTTCCATCATAAAATAATAATATCATTAAAGTTGGAAAAGACCTCCAAGATCATTGAGTTCAACCTCTGAATGAACAGCATCTTGTCAATTAAACCATAGCACTGAGTGCCATACCCAGTCATTTCCTGAACACCTCCAGGGGTGGTGACTTCACCACTTCCCTGGGCAGCCCATTCCAATGTTTATCACTCTGTTCAGTAAAGAAAGTTTTCCTAGAATCCAATTTAAACCTTTTCTGGTGCAACTTGAGACTGTGTCCTCTTGTCCTGTCACTGGCTGCCTGTGAGAAGATTCAGACCACAACCTGGCTACAGCCTCCTTTCAGGTAGTTGTAGAGAGTGATAAAATCACCCCTGAGCCTCCTTTTTCTCCAGGCCAAACATCCCCAGCTCCTTCAGCCACTCCTCATATGACCGCCTCTAGACACTTGCCCAGCTCTGCTGCTCTTCTCTGGACACACTCCAGCCCTTCAAAGTTTTTCTTGAAGTGAGGGGCCCAAGACAGGACACAGCACTCTAGATGTGCCCTAATCAGAGCCAAATACAGTGGAGCAAACACTTCCCTGGCCCTACATACACACATGTTTAAAAATAACATTTTATAATTACTTATTTGAATTTTCATTTTGTTAAAAAAAAAAATTTCTAGTCTGAGAATAAACTAGACGTATAAATAAGGTGATAAAACAAGTGTAAGAATAAATACAAATATTTAAATCCTCATTCAACTGTTACACGTATGCAGATGTCAGAAGGTCCATTTGACAATAAGAGGGGTGAGGTCAGTTGCTAGAAACTGATTGACCAAAAAACTTTTGATAATAGCAACCTTAATTCTTCCTTTTCCCATAGTGAGTTACAATTATTTGTAATTTATAGGAGCAGGTGATCATAGTAGGAGTCACAATAGCTGACAAGATAAATATGAATGAGATTAAGAACTAAATTCAGATCCAGAGCTTTTTTCTAACACTGAAAGCTTTTGCCTGTATAATGGACAAACAAATTTTCATGTTGTGATTCTGTGAGTTGCTTCCCATAATTTAGTTAACAAAAGAAAGTTTGCCTTAGGAAACTATCAAAAATCAAACCAACAAAAAATCCCTAAAAAACAACCACACCTTGCAAGGTCCAGATGCACTTCCTTTTGAAGCCATCATCATATCCAACCTTTAAAATCAGGAGCAGACTGCCCCAGAATCCTCCACTAAGGAACAGAGAGAGTCAGGTCCAGACCACAGCTCTGTTCACTTAACCTCTGAATCACCCTTGGCAAAAGCTTCTCTCTCACTCTCTTTACCTGCTGTGTAAGTGAGTCACAGGGGCTATGCTCCTACCTTAGGCATCTCACGCTGCCAGCACAAGACAAAGAAGCTTGAGTGCTTTTGCTCAGTTTCTTTTCACTCTTCTTTTATACTTGTGCATGAATCACACATATAATTTGGAAGAATTAAAATACAAAAATATAATATTAAACCATAGCTGTCCTGCACCACAATTCACAACATGTTAATTATCATATTATCTCAATACAGAGCTCTATTGCATCAAATCCTCTCGCATAGGAAGAGTAAATCAATTCAGAATTCCTATATTATTATGCAATTCATTACTGTGTTGCTTCTGTCAAAAACAGGAAGTGTCTTTAGAGCACATTAGTGTTAATTCAAGTTCTGCAACAGGTGGGGTTTCTTTTGTTTGTTTCTTGGATTGCTTGCACTGGCATAAATAGTTTAAGATCCCTTTGAGGGCCAGAGACTTATGCAGTAATTAGGGGCTTGCATATTTCTGAGTGAAAAACACAACACTGAAGTTGAAACTTAAAGTTCAAAACACTGAGTCAAACCTTGTGCTAGTGTTATTCATTGTTTTCTATAGAAATGTTCTATGGAAATGTTAAGGACAAAACTGAATGTTCCTATGTGCTTTGTATAATTTTCCTCTAAAGCCATTCAAAACTTGTTTCTCCAAATATACCAATTAACAGCAAGTTAACAGTCTCCCACTGGTGCTGTCACGTAAAAGTTTCCAAGGATTTTATCCCTGCATCCCAAGGAAAAGTTCATCCTTGGCAACACATAATGGAAGATGTTATTTGTCGTTGTTGTGCCAGTGAGAGTGGAAGCTGTGACACACAGAAGGAAGATTCATACTTTATTTTCATTTATCTACACACAATTTAAGATCCCTGTACTTTCTGGGAATGTGGCATGGAATAGAGGGTAAGAGTCCTGAAACATGTTTGTGATGGTCTGTTCCAGAACCAAGGACAGCAAAGTGAACCCAGACTACACCCACACATCCTGCTGTTGGTTCCACTGGGAAACAGAACTGTGCAACAAAGAGCATCTGCTAACCCTGAGCAGCAGGCCAGCTAGGGAGAGTCTTGTCATTATTTATTTAGAATGGAACAAGAAAATGTCATTGGTGCAAACTTTGTTTTGGTAAAATGCTTAAGTGACAACTTTGTATGACCTTGGTCTAATCAGACCACACACAGAAAAGTCAGCATTGAATAAGCTTTCACAAGTGTTTAACAAAAAGGACATGTGAATATCAAAAAGAATGAAGAATTGTCAAGGAAGCATAAGGCAGTATTTTGCAAGACTTATGGTCTGAAAGCACCAGTGCAAACTTTGACTGAACATTTGCAGTTTTCTTACTGGCAAAACCTTGAGCTTGATTAGCATAAAAGTCTAAAAGGATCTTACAGTTCTCTGTTATTAATTAATGGGCATTAAAACAGGATTTGTCCTTCTGACTGTCGTAGGTTACAATGTAAGATGTATCCAAAAGCATGTATTGTATTATCATCTTCACCAGTTGTTAAAGCAGGTGAGGCAGTGCTCATTATCTCCTATCATGACTCATCCTTGATAACTCCTTCAGGGAGCTATCTCTGTTAATGGGCCCATCAATGCCTTACCTCATGACTCACCATCCCATTGTGAGATGCTCCACCCAGCAGGAGGAACTGAGCGTTTCCCATCTGCATATAATCAGAGGTTTGGAACACCACAGACATCCATTCCCACTGGGTTCCCAGAGGACAACAGCTACATAGCCACTACTGGACTTTCCAACGAAGACCAGACCCTTCTACAGGATCACCACTTCAACAGAACCATATCCATCACTTCAGGAGGACTGCTGCCACCACCCTGACTAACAGGGTGTCAGGTTGTGTCCTGACTCTGTCAGTTTAAACCAGTATTTTCTGCCTTTATTTTTAATTTTCCTATTAAATTGTTATTCTGACTTGGTGTCTCCCACTGGTTTGTTTTCAAACTAGTACACCTACATAGATAGATAAAGCATACTTTAAAGAATTAATAGGCAAAACCTCTCATATTCAATTCTAACCATTTATTCCTGCCTTATGACTCTGACAAAGGACATGCACTGGCACATATGCACACTTTATCCTTTTGTCTCATTGCTTCACAAGAATCCTGCCCCTTCCCAATTTGAAAGCATGCTGTAATGTCTCAGTGAGACGTGTATTGTTTCTGAAGAATGCTATATTAACATGCTCATCTTCAGGAATGCTAACCAGCTGAAGTGTGCTTTGTAGATTAAAGCACAGCATGCAGATTCCCTTTCACCCTGGCAGAGGCTATGGGGCACATCTTAGGATACTCAGTAAATCCTTGTCTAGAGTAGGATAAAATGTGCATTTTTAAAACACGTGCCTGACAAATTGAAATTACGTCAACAATAACTAATAAAATGCATCTAAGACAACAGCTAAGGATCCTGAGATTTATGTTACCTTTTTTGTTATGTGAATGCTATCCTTTTGTGGGAAATTTAATTAAAACATTATTTGGGGAATTAGGGGACAGCTTTTCTTTGTTTCAATTCTTTGTTTATGATTATGGCTGTTCAACATTTCAAGTGGTGCAGAACGAATGTTAATGGTAAATTGCTGGAGTGTGATAATTGATTTCTTTATTAATAAAGCAGATTTAATGCTCCACGAAAAGCTTGATCTAATTCACCATTAGAAATTTTGCTTTAGGAGTCATCTACAAAGTACAGTTCTTCACCTTGAAGGCTGTTTATTCCTCTTACTAAGCATAACTGCCTTTGCACAACTGCTCATCATATGTGGGATGTGATATTTTGGAATCCCTAAGTGCTTAACACTGTCATTAACTTCCCTTGGAATTGTGCTCAGCACTTCTAAGAGCCAGATCTCTGGAAAATGAATCTCTTCTGCCATTAATCCTGTGGATGATTAAAGCACAGGGAGACCCACAGCAGGCTTATGAAGAAGAAAACAGGGGCAGGTTTGTCTCAGTGTCAGTGTGGGTGCAATAACTCTACGTGACGGGTTTCATGCAGGGCGCAAGCAGAGAGTGCGGCAGGGCCTGTGGAGCGCGGGCACACGGCAACACCGAGCACCGACCGTCAGCCACTGGGCACTGAAGGGGTACAACCCACGGAGGTTCATAAGCTCTATCCTACCCTGTTCTAAGATTTTATTAAGAATATATATCCCACATCTATGAAAGATCATGTTTGGTGAAAACATAAAAGCAGTAACAAGCACCTACAGAAAAAGCACAGTCACAATTTCTGAAAGAAAGAGAGGGTTTGCTCCACCACCATCGCTCAGTCTGCAGAACACCTGACCTGCCCTTTCATAGGGTTATCCACAGCATTCTACCTTGACTGGACAAAAACAATAGTTTTCTGATTTACCCTTCATCACATTTTTCCTCTGCAGACTCAACAATTGCATGTACAGCATTACTGCTTTTACTATGTCTTGTAGTAATGCATTAGAAATATAAAGAGCTCTGTTCATGTGTGTGTGTCAAAAGAGCAAGATGGTCAGTACTGGAGAGCAAATCTGGAGAAAAAATTCTGTCCTTTCACTCCAACATAAGCAGTCACCACACTTTGTGCAGAACCACCACTGAAAATAGGGCAATAGAAGAAACAGAAAAAAGACTTGTAATCAAAAAAAGGAAAAAAAAATAGTATTTGAAATTCGCATCTTTTCAGACTCCACCAAAGCAACCTTCTTTGTTAAAATGTGTACTTCCAAGATGCTATTAGTGTGAGCTAAGCTTTCATTCTGACAGACGTTATCACTGCCCAGATGCGCTGTGTGCACAACACTCCAAGGCTGTTTGTTTAAATCACCTCCAGCTAACAAGAGGTGATATGAGACTAATCTGGGAAGTGTGTGAAAATTGCCTGAGGGCAATTATGAATGTTATTTAAGCAAGAGTTTTTCTAGAATACACTGAAGGACTTCCATAAGGGTGCCACAGAGCTACTCCAGAGGCATATACAGGATGCCAAAATGTTTTTCATATGTGTTACAATATGAAATATATTCCCTGCTTACTACTTGTGTGAGAATTATTAAATCTCATTTTAGAATTACTAATGACTCATGTCAAACAGACACAAAAATGTTAAGAAGCAAAGCTCCAGTTGCTGCAATTCAACACATTCTGAATAAATGGAGCCTCAAGCGCCATCTAGCGTAGACCTGACTCTACAGTTCTAGCGTGAGTTCACGCCTCTCGTGTTACTTGACCCCTTAGCATGTCTAATAAAAGAGGTGTATTGATGTCTTGAGTTTCTATAGATACGTAAGAATATAGTTAGCACTCCAGAAACCTTAATTAACCTCAAATTCTATTATCATAAAAATGGAAACTTCAGCAAGATGTTATTTTTAGTTAGATGTTCAAATTGGGAAAAGAAAATGTCTTTAAAACTCATGTATGTTTTTTGTTGGTAAGGAAGAAGAGTTTATAGCACAGGCAGGCACATGAATTTATTGCAATTAAACCCCAAAGATTAATACAAAACTGGAGAGTCTCATTTCTTGTGAGTCTCTGTTCTAGGTACTTAAATGTCCAGTATTCTCCTAAGTGAAAGCAGCAACCTCTGCTTCCCAGCAGCCCTCATTCAGGTCTTTTTTTTCTCTAACCATGAGGAATTTGTTCTCTTTAAGATCACTTCATATTTTGTTAAATGTGACTAAAATCATTCCACAAGTTCAAAAAAATACTAAGGAAGGTTTTGTCTGCAGTAAAACAACAACAATAACAACAAAACCCCAAAACAAAACAAAACCAAACCAAACCAACCAACCAAACAAAAAAAACTCCCTCCCAAAAAAACCCAGCAAATAAGTCAGTTAAATAATTCCCTTTAAGAAGACCACACATGTATAATAACAATAATAATAATAATAATAATAATAATAATAATAATAATAAGTCAGCTCTGATTGCACTGTCAGAATTGTGGCTGGAACCACAACTCAAACAAATTCAAATGTTATCAGTGCCATTATACTGTACATAGTACAAGGAATTATTTTAAAGAATGAGTGGCAGCTTGTTAAACTTCTTTGAGAAAGGATTATTTGATATTTAGGTATTTTACTTATACCATTTGATATTCATAACTTGTATCCATTGAGAATAGGCTGGTCACTTTGAAATCACATTTTATCAGTGATACATCTAGGGCTTATAGCTTGCTTTCTCTTTGTTTCACAAATGATTGTAAACATATTTTAAATAAATACATTTATAACCTTAAAGATAACCTAAATTGCATGCATATAAAGACGAAACTAATGAGAATATTTGCTGTTTGTTATTTAATTTCAGCAAGTACAGACATTTTTTTCTGCAATAAAAAAAGTATTTTCCATAATAGTCACTGGGCATAGAATATATTTCTGAATCAATTAATTGTTTTACCAAATTAGAGAAGCAGATAGGCAATGAAAGTAGAACAGGAAACAAGGACAATTCTACCTGCTTGATCTGCATACCAAATTCCAAGACAGCCTATCTTGCCATTTTCATGCATTCATGCCCTTATAAGGCCCTGTTTGGCCTTCACCAGACATACAACCAAGGGAGAAGGAAACACAGGGATCTAAATATTCATTCCAATAACCTTATTTCCACAGCTCTTCAAATTTACACAACGCTTTTTGGCTGATTTCTCCTATTTCATATCACAGAGCAAAAAGCACATCAGCAATTTAGAATGCTAGCTTATCAGTTGAAGAGCTCCCTGAAACAAAGTAGGAGGAAGTACAGGAGAAGAAATATCTGTTCAAAAGCTACAAGAAGCATTCTGTTTTAATCCCCTGGATCATCAGGCAGTATATGCAGATGCCAAACTCCAGCCCATTTCAGTAAGAGTGCTGTACTTGAAATGCAGCAGAGCCCAGCACCCCTGTTTTGTTTCTTTTTTTTTTTTTTTTTGTCTTGATTAGATTTCTTCCCTTTTTATTATCTAAATACATGTAAAAAATCAGAAAATCTTTTATATTTCCTTACTGGGCCATCATTTCTTGCTAGTGATTGAGTCTTGCTAGTGATTGAGTAGAAAGCTCTAACTCAACCAACTTTGTGGCAAAAAGTAGATTCTAATGAAATCAGTAGGATGCTGATGAAGCTCCTAAAGAGAATTGAGACATATTTACATGCAGAATAATTATGGTACTATCACATGTCTTCATTATACCAGTAGCCTAGGACTGGATACTGGAACAAAACTACAAATTCACTTCATGTATGAAGTGGACTAAAACCCTTTTTTGTCTAGTGATGCTTTCAGCATGGGCAGAATAAACATTCATCCAGAGCCCTAAATTTTACAGTAATTAATAAACATGCTATTTATTTCAAATGCCAGAGCAGAAAAAAAAAAAGGCATAGCATATGCTCTGTGGCAAGTGTTACCAAATAGGGATTTTCTGCAGCAACCAGATATACTGCATGCAACTCGTTTATAACTCTTCAACTGTCTAAAGCTGTACTTATTACTTCCAGTGGAGACAGCCGAAAAATTGAAAATAATAATGATTTAAAAAAACAGTCGTGCGGCGAGATGATTCTTTGTTTTATTATAAAAATGAACAAAATAAACAAGTTCATTCTACTTAAAGCTTGAATTTTGCTCCTGCTAACTTGGTCTTTTCTGGCAAAGAGAAAACAAAGCATGGTAAGTTAAAAGTTTTCCTTGTAATTTTTGCTGTGGCTTCTTTGCTGCCATTTTCATGTCTGATTTAGAGAGCTAATAATTTGAAATCATCTACTTATTAACAGTCCCCCTTTACACAGCCCCTGAAGCTCTACCATCATGTCACATAAAACTCCCATAGCCCGTTCCCCATGGAATGAGCAGGCATGGCTGCTGTCTGAAGTAGCTCATTGCTCATTTCCTATGCAAGTCAAGAAACTTCATTATTGCCTTCTTTAAGTGAAGTTATACATTTATTCGCTGATCTATTTCAGTAACTGCTGGTATCCAAATGCTGTTTGGTTATTGGTGTTTTATGTGGATGGTTAAAATTAATACTAATAACTATATTATCATCAATACAATTTGTAAAATATTTTTATATATGCATATACATATCTCTCTATGTGCTTTTCACCAGCTGGAGATTAATGACGTTTTCTGAGCTACATAAGAAAGTACAATATGGTATTATATTCTGTGCAGAATGTCTTTCCTTTTTAAAGTAGGCCCAAGAGTCTTGCTAGATTTCCCATCTCTGTGCACTCTGCTATTACAAAGATTTATTAATTGATCATTTCTTCTTGAATCACCCATACTTACCATCTCTTATTGCAGCAGTAGTGTATGTTTTTTATGGTTGAGGCTCATTACAATGTGCTACTTGTCCTCACACCATTCCTCTTCATTATGCTGTCTTGTATGCACACTGTTATTTGCTAATATTAATATTCCACTCCAGAACTAGAAACTGATAGATTGAAATCATCATCACTGGGAAACATTGCCAACCAGAACAAGTAGATGTCCCTATGAAGAGTAGAGTTTATTTAAAAATAAAATCTATAAAGGCTAAAGAGAAAATTAAAACAAAGTAAACACAAATAAACAGACAAAAATTACACTGTGATGAAAGAATGTAACTGCACTCCGAGCCAATATCATTGCAGACAGAACTTTATTGGCTTCAGTGGAATTGCAACTAAAGCAACAGGGATCAATTTCAAATATTGTCTTTATTTCATCATTTAGTCTTTATTTTAAAATGTCAGAATTAAGAGGTCAGGAAAAAAAATCATCTATTTAATATCTTGGTAAATTCTACTGATTGTCATTATTTAGCCTCCTTTACATTGCTTGGGGATTTTTTGCTATTAGGTTCTGAGTGTGTTTTAGTGGGAGGGAGAGGCATTGTGTTTGGTTTTGGGTTTGGGTTTTGGGGTTTTTTGTTTGGTTGGTTTGTTAATTGGTTTTATGTGTTAAAAATATCCCAGCTCAGAGTTTATTATGTTTGTGAGTACCAGATTAAATTGGTTCTGAAAAAACGGCATCTGAAAAATTCAATGCAAATATTCAAGAGCATCCATAACATTCTATTTTTTACAGAATTGCAGAATAAACTGAGTTGGAAGGGATCCACAAGGATCATCGAGTCCAACTCCTGCCCCACACAGGACTCCCCAGGAGTCACAGCATCTACCTGAGACCACTGTCCAAATGCTTTTTGAGCTCTGGCTGTTGCTGTGACCACTTCCCTGGGGAGCCTGTTCCAACGCCTGACCACCCTCTGGGTGAAGAATATCCAACCTAAACTTACCCTGACACCACTTCAGGCCATTCTCTCAGGTCCTGTCAATGTCACCACAGAGAAGAGATCAGTGTCTGCCCCTCCTCTTTCCCTCAGGAGAAGTTGTATTTTTTCCTTACAAGATCATTGCACTCGTATCTTCCAGAAACTTCCTAGACCATGCTGTGCTTTTTTGTCTTAAAATAAATCTCCACCTGCAGCTGCAGCTACGTGCTCCCATTTCTTCAGGTGACCACCCAGGAAACTGCAGTCTGATGATGGAAAGGACAGGACAAGAGACATTTTCAATATCACAGTCAGCTTAAACCAAACCTTACACTGAAAATCCACTAAAATGCTGTTTTGGAGCTTCTAAAACTAGAGATCATGATTAAAAATGGCATTTAAATTTAGAAAGCAGAGAGATGATGGTTTCACTGTCAACCTACACGAGTCTATTGCGACGCAGAAGGAGGAGTGGTGAAAACACCTTTACAGACACTTTTAAAAATGTATGTCTGAATCAAGAAGTTCATATATATAATTTTGATAGTTCAAGTTCAAAATTAAGTCTAATACATCAGATAATTCATTAAATATAGGTTTTGAATCAAGATTATATACTGAACAAAATACTTATTGGCCAGGTACATTAAAAATAAATACACTAGTTGCTGATTTTTTCTAGCCATTGGTTGATGACTTTTTGTTTCCCATTATTATTTATTCTACAGTAAATGTAGTTTTATTCATTTTGTGCAGTAATTGCAGCTCAAAATTCCCTGAGGTTATCTGTCAAGAAATACCACTTAGCTTTCACTCAGCTGAATATTTGCATGAATGAAGAGAGACCATGGTGGTTTGCCTTTAAAGTTAGATTAATGTGAATTGGGGGAGGGGAAGGGACATGGGGGTTTTTAATGCTTATACTGTATAACTAGTTATGCTATATTCTGTTTCACATTGCATTAACCTTAAAATGGCAACTTCAGATGACCGAATTGGTGGAGTTTTTAACTTTTTTTCCTTAATTTCCAAAGTTGCCTTTCATCGTTCTTACCCAGCATTTATCCTAGGTCAGACCCCATGCTACATAGAGATTTCCTGCCAGATTTCAGCAAAAGATGTACATTCACCTACACACAGTACTACTTTTAATTTGCATTAAATTAAATATCCTTATGGAAGAAGGCAGAATCCCTTAAGGGTGCTCTGAAATACTGCAGAAACATTTTGTGGTTTAGCTCCCACTCAAGCGCATGCACACTTCACTGCAACACAAATGTAAAAGCACGTGTGCAAGCACACGTCTAATTAGTAACTTATCAACACTATGAATGCTCATATTTTTATTATTTTTCTTCTTATCATTAACAGTGTTTAACATGTTAATGAAAAGCATTATTTTGTATGTTAATTAGGGTACGACTGGAACTTGAGTTTTCTCTCCTTCCCCTTTTCCCCAGATCAGCACCAGGGGCTCACAGTGGGATTAATTTCACTGAATTTGTATCTTAGTCATGAATTTCTTTTGTAATCTACACACGGTAAAACAGATCTCTATTAAAATTCATCTGATGCATTTAAGATGAGGAATCTAACTCATTTTAGGAAGTGTCGCACCCTCTGTATGTGCAAGGTCACATTTGGGCCTTTTGATTCTCACTACCCTTTGTTTGCACAGCACACTTCCAGATTAAGCTAAAATAGGGCTATTTCAATAGCTGGACTGAATCTGAGTTATGATTATGGATCCCTACAACAAATTACCTATAGTCCTCAAATCTACCAAATTAATCTAAATCCTAATGTCTCTTTAATTCCCAATCCCCAGAAAAATCACTTTCAGCCTAGAATATCTTTGTAAAGCGGAACTTCTACAGATTAAAAGCATAAATGTCAAGTATGAAGGCATAAGAAGTTTTAACTGGTAGATATAAATACAACTTTGAGTACTGAGAGAAGCATTAATCAAGAAAGTTTAGTGATCCAACTCCCATACTTAAAGCTCAGTTTGTCTTTCCCATTTTAGTCTAAGCAGGTACAAAACAACATTTCATCAAGGTGAAGTCACACAGCACAGTCTTTGCAAGTGACCAATGCACCTGTTCTGAGAAAAGGGGTCAGTTTCTTACTCTCTATATTGTCATGGTTTTGTGTTCCTACCAGCCTTCACCATGATTCATTTGCTAAATTCAAAAACCAGCTTTTCTCACAGTACTTACTATAACATACAGCAAAGACATTAGATTTTTTGAATAGGAAAATTGACAATATAGCTGTATATAGTGTCCAGGAGCATGTAAATAAAGTTACAGGTCTCTAGTAGGATCAGAGTACCTACGAGAATGCAGTAAGTAGAGAACAAAGTCACAGTGGGGAGTGACAGCAAATGTCCTTAATTAAACAGCCTGTATTTTGTTAGAGTGGTGTGCACTGTTGATCTCTAGTGACTTTTTCATTGAGCCAGTTCACTATCTATTGCAGATACAGAAACTGTAGCAAATACAGAATTTTTTATTTCTGGAGGAGTGTGGTGAGAATTTTGGCCTTAGGTTCCCTGAAATGTGAGAGGAAGATCTAATACCTGACTCTTTCACAAATAGAAAGAACTTTTAGAAGACATGAATGTCATTAGCACATAAACAAATGCATCTTATCTGAAGGTAAATCACATCTTTTCTATGTTCTCTAATGCACGCAGGAAATTTTAATAAAAGACCATGAAATTACCAACGACTCAAGGGAGGGCAGCAGTTCAGTAAAACAGTGTCTGTCCATGGTGCCAGAAGAACACTATGTTGCTTACACTAAGCAAATTTCAGCTAGAAAAAAAAACCACAAACCTGCCAAACTTTACTCATAAAATCAAGGACAAACTGCTTTGCAAACATTTGACCAATTCTGCAAACATTTGCTTTGACCACAATGAAAATCACAAAACTCCAGGGGATCTATCTACATTTTCCTAGGAAACATCGCATTTTGCCTCCTGTGCTTTGCAGTTCTGAAGAAATGTTGCTTCCCTCTCATTGTGGATGTGTGCCAAGAGAAGGAGATAGGGGAAGTGGGAAAGAGACTCTAATAGAACTGGTCTAGCAGCACACACAGGCTGCTCTGCCTCATCATCCTTATCTGCTCTTACGCAGAGGAATGAGGTTGGCCTTTTTATCAAGCCCAATGGCCTAGTACTGAGAAACAGCACAGGGCCACAGACAGTGCAGGCTGAAGTGGTTTTCCAGCAGTGCCCATCAGAGAACAAGCTGACATTTATGGAGATTATGAGAAATGCATGAACTGTGACCAGTAACTGTGGAGAGAGTCATTAAAGGAGAGCTCCTACATTGTCTTAGGAGAGATAAGCAAGGAAGTCTTTGCTTTTATTGTTCCTTGACCTCAAGATTAGTGGTCTTCTAAACAGGCATGCCAGATCCAGATTAAATATTTCTTTAACTGGGGAAGAAAAGCAAAACAAAACAATCAAGAAAACCCAACCAACCTTTGAAGATTCTTATCTAACTTTATGAGAACTTCCACTAATATATATAAACATATAGTTTGGAAACTCTAGTTCATTTATCAAGGTCACAGATTGTGAATTTTAAACAGACCATGTATCAGCCCAAAATCATTCTAGGAAAATCACATCTTCATTCAGTTTAGGAGTTGCTCCCAAAGTAATTTCTGAGTTTAAGATTCTGTATGAAAAATGATATGCAGAGTTTTAGGAGAAAATACACCCATGTTAGTTTTGCTGGGGAAATATTAGGAGTACCTTCATGATTAACCTAAATTTATATTCATGTTTTTTTAACTATAAACAGACTAAAAAAATCTTGAGAAGTAAATAATAAGATACATAATAGAGATTTTTTCAAAAAGGGTATTAAATTTACAATAATATTGTCTCACATAGAACAACACTATTTAAAATATAATTACAGGGTCAAATACAAAGGCCCACCAAGGATAAGCTGTATGCTAACCTAACCTTAACTCTGCCATTTAGGCAAATTGTTTGTGTTATTAAGTAATAGATTTTAAATGTTACTTGTGACCTAATGCCGTTCTCAAAAGTCACTTCATTAGGAAACATAAGATTAATAAGAAACTAATGATGTGTGGATTTGTAACTCAGTTGTTAAGCAGTATTGCTCAGGGTTTTTAACTATGTCATTGCCAGCAAAGTACTGTAAGTTCAAGCTGAACTTCAGCTTGAATTAGATGGTGAAGTTATTTACACACATACTTTTTTTAATTGGCTGAAGCTTTCATCCCAAATAAAATCATTGAGAACATGATTTTATGTGGGACACTTTCTTCCCCAAGCCAAGGCAGAACCAATAAACTTGAGAGCTAAACTTGATTTAGTGGCAAATCTTACTGTCTGACAGTTGGTACAAACTCAGTTAAAATCTACATTGAAGGAAATATGGCACAGAAGGTACAAAACCTCACAAAAACAAAATGTCAACTCACATGAGCAGGTGTGTTCAAATTTGCAGAAGAAAGGCAGGAAGAAGCAGTGGCAGCAGTAAATGCTGAATCTAGACTCATATGAAGGAAAGTATGGAACTGTACTTTGAAGATATGTTGAAGAAAGCAGCCATTCAACAGCGAGAAGACCAGCTGTAGCAGGCAAAACACCCCAGTAAAATTTAAAAATCATCAGTATTGCCATTAGAGCACAAAAAGGACGGCTGTGAGTTGACCCAGGCTGTATACAGCCACCCACCGAAGTCTCTCTATTCCTCCCCTCCACAGCTGGACAGGGAAGAGAAAATATAATAACAGGTTCATGAGTTAAGGACTGGGAGACACCACTCGCTGAATACTATCAGAGGCAAAAGAGACTCAAATTAGAGATATTAATTGAATATATTACTAACAAAATCAGAGCAGGATAATAAGAAGTAAAAGAATACCTTAAAAACACCTTCCCCCCACCCCTTCCTAGTTCTACCTCCTACCCCTGTGTGATGCAGGGAGACGGGAATGGGAGTTTTGGTCAGTTCATCCCAAGATGCTCCTGCCACTGTTCAGGGAGAGGAGTCCCTCCCCTGCCCCAGTGTGGGGTCCCTCCCACAGGAGACAGTTCTTCATGAACTTCTCCAATGTGAGTCCATCCCACAGCAACAGTTCTCCATAAACTGCTACAACATGGGACACTCTTCCACACGGTGCAGTTCTTCAAGGACAGGCTGCTCCGAGGTGGGTCCCCCACAGGTTCTCAAGTCCTACCAGAAAATCTGGTCCAGTGTGGGCTTCTCTCTCCACAGGTCTTCAGGTCCCTGCCCAGAGCCTGCTCAGCACAGGTCTCCCACAGGGTCACATCCTCCTCTCAGGCATACACCTGTGCCAGCCTGGCTCTCCTTCACGAGCTGCAGGTGGATTTCTGCATCCCTGTGGTCCTACATGGGCTGCAGGGGTGCAGCTGCTTCACCATGGGCTGCACCACGGGCTGCAGGGAGTCTCTGCTCCAGCACCTAGAGCACCTCCTGTCCCTCCTTCTGCACTCACCTGGGTGTCTGAAGGGTTGTTCCTTGCACATAATCTCACGCTTCTCTTTGACCACAATTACATCTGCCCAATAACTTTTTTTTTCCTTTTTCTTAGTTATGTTATCGTGGAGGTGTTGTCACCATTTCTGATTGGCCCAGCCTTGGCCAGTGGCATTGACTCTGCTGGACATGGGGAAAGCTTCTGGCAGCTTCTCACAGAAGCCATCCCTGCAGCCCCCCTGCTACCAAAACCTGGTCATGCAAACCCAATATATCAATCAATAGGTTTCAATCAAATTTGGATTTAAACAGCAGTGTAGTACCCACAGATTCCACTCATCTTTACTTCTTAGTAAAGCACCAAAGTGATTTTACCATTTTTTGCAATTTACCTGTTTCTGTCATATGTAGGAAGTTACTGAGTAAGGCTGAATTCTGGAAACAAAGATGAATCGTGATTTAAAGCATTTGCTTTAAATATGAAGAAGTTATGGCCTGAGCAAAAAACAAAGAAACAATTTAATAATGTTATGGTTCGTGATCATAGAGGTGTATGTGGATGCATAGGTAATGAAGAACAAAGGCACTTTATTAGAGGAATTGTAGTCTCGTGCTGCTGTGTCATTGGGATTAGACATTTCTCTTGGGTACCACCATCAGTCTGGGGTTTGGAGAGTGTTCTAGGTTTGCGCAACTGTAAACTGTAAACAACGAATTTACAAGTCAATTAGCTGCAGAGGAAAGAATTTATAAAACCTGGGCAAGACATATATTTCTGGATTATTGCTCTTCCCCTCCAAACACACAGCTTAGGGAAATGATATGCAAAACTTCTACAGTTAGTGAAACAATATCAACCAGTAACACCAAAGCTGGAAATAAAAATCAGTAATGCCAGAAAGTTCCAAAGTCACAGTTTCTCCCACAGTTTAGTTAGCATCCTTATCTGTCTGTGGAATTCTTATTTTAGTTTCTGTGTTAACTATTCCCTCTCTTAATGTCTTCTTGTTTGTTAATAAAATCTAAGAGATATAGTGCAGACAGTTTTTAGTGCACTTGAAATGCTAACACTGCTCAGCTTTCAGAAAATTTCACTGCAGACTCTTCTGTAGTCATAATCTTTTAAAGTTTGATGTTCTTTTAAATAGAATTTATGAGAAGAGTTTGTGAGTAAGGGAGGTTATTATATGAGAAAATTATACCTGTATTTTGTCCACTTATATGCAGTAACACTATACAGCCTTTCCATGAAAGGTGACAATCTACAGGGAAATTCAGACTCAATTACTCATTTTGAAAGGAAAAGGAAGAAAAATAAGAAAGGATGTGAGAATGTATGTAGGCAATAGCTGGTATGAGCTTCCTGCCCTCCTCAATATGCCAGTGCTGCAGGCAGTAGGATGTTCAGATGTTCAGGGCAGCAACCATGTTCAGAGCTCTGCTGCAAGAATTGGCAAAAGGGGCAGATCCTCACAGTGCAGTGAGGTGGATCTAGGTAATCTGATATTAGTTCTTCACTCATAGGAAAATTTTCCCCATACAAAAAGCAAGAAAGTGAAAAGAAATAAAAGGAGAAAACATAAGATAGTGGGAATAACAGTTCAGGTAAGTGAGTGGGACACTAAATACTCCAACACAGAAATATCAGAGTATAACTTCCACCACTTTATAGCAATTCCCTATGGTTACACATGCCATGTCCTTTCTTAGTGCAATGAAATATATTTTCACCATTGGGTCATCTCCCCCTCTGAACTAGTTACCATCCCAATGACTGGAAGAGGATGGCTTCAGAGATAGATTAATATCATGTAACCACTCCATCTAAAAAGACAATTTGAACTGCTTCAGGTGCAGCCAAGTAAAGCTCACCCATCCCTAGGCCACTGGGTGTTCAATCGGGATGCCTGCGATTTCAGCAGAGAGAGGCACTTGCCACTTGGCCAGGCCCCGACATGCAGTGTGCCAGCCCTGAAGGAGCCTATTTGAACTTGCCAGTCTTGAGTTTCACCTCTTGGCTGATTTGGCCAAGACTGAAAGAAAACCTTGACTGTTTGCAAAGGCAACCAAGCCAGCTGTGAACAGCTCTGCTGTAATAATCCTCTTTGTAAGCAGAAAAATAGCCTCTAAAAGTAATAAAACAACCAGTAGCATTTGAAAACCTCTATAAATAATGCATACAAATAATATCCCATAAATGTAAATTACATTGCTTCTTGGGGTGAAACTGGAGTTGATTTTACTCATTACTTATCAGCTGCTAACTCCCATGTTTATGAGCAATTTTGAATGTCAATATGTAAAGTATATGGCATTTATTATATTATGCATTAAATGACATTTACAGACATCTGCTTCCGATTTTGATTCAAGAAGGTGGGTTCTGTCAATGTGAGTTTACTTTAATACCTACAAGATTAATATTCAATGCAATTGGGTCTTTTTGTCATTTTATCATTTTGTGTTTCTGCCAGCCCTGAAGTCTGGCTTCTGTTACAAAATCTGAGTGCAGGAGTACAAATACTTCAAATGAGTTTTAGTGAAAATATAGACAGGGCTAAATACTAAGACCAAACTCACAGACAAGGAACAAATAGTATGTGTGAATATATGAATTGTCTCCAAAGTTTCCATCATGCATTTATTTTTACCATGAATGCTGCCAGTGATCTAACAATCTTTTTCAAGAATGCTCTGAGATGGTTTCAGCCCTTCCTGGCTGATCATTTCTAGGCAGTAATGATACAAATTTGCTTCATTGCTTCTCTTAAGTGACAGTGCCTCTAATCTCTCCCTCACCATATTATCTACGTTTAGGTGCTGAGAAAGAACTAGGAATTCTGGTTTTGGTATGAATAGCTTAGCTGAACTTTGAGTTAACTTTCTAACATTATAAGTAACACTGCAGCTAAGCAACAGTTTTTTTCCAGCATCCACGGTCAGCAGGTTGAGGGAGGTGATTCTGCTCCTCTAGTGTGCTCTGGTGACACCCCACCTGGAGTTCTGCATCCAGCTCTGAGGAAGGCACAGCACAGGAAGGACATGGATTGTTAGAATGAGTCCAGAGGCCACCAAGGTGATTAGGGATGGAGCACCTCTCCTATGAGGAAATCCTAAGAGAATTGGGATTGTTTAGTCTGGAAAAGTGAAGGCTTTGGGGTGACCTAATTGCAGTCTTCCAGTACCTGGAGGGAGCCCACAAGAAACATGGAGAGAGACTATTTACATGGACATGCAGTAATAGGACAAAGGACAATGGCTTTAAATTGAAAAGGAATAGGTTTAGAGTAGATATTTAGAAAAACTTCTCTACTGTACAGGTGTTGAGACAGTGGAACAAGTTGCCCAGGGAAGTTGTGGATGCCCCATTCCTGTCAGTGTTTACGGTCAGGTTGGATGGGGCATTGATCAACCTGGTCTAGTGAAAGGTGTCCCTGCTCATGTCAGTGGGACTGGAAGTGGATGATCTTTAAGGTCCCTTTCAACCCACGCTATTCTATGAATCTATGATCTCTCAGTTACTGAGGTAAAGATGAAAAGCAGATATCTGAAACTGATCCATTACTCAACTATTTTTTAGGAGGAAAGATAATAGTATAAGCTTCATAAATAGCTACCAATTTCTAGAAAGGAAATTATAAAAATATGAAATAGATTCTCTTAATTTAAATTAATTTTAATTTATAAAAATAATTCAACTTAGTTACTGTATTTTATGATCTGTTATATAAGTGCATATATATCAATTGAATCCCATCCTCATCAAGAACTTTAACTCTAAAAATGTATCACACAGCTGCCACAAAAACATGTACTATTATACATGCAGTGCAAGCCACACACTGTTGAATTAATTTGCTACAATAAAGACCCTCAAGCCTGAAGCCTAAAAAAAATAATCCAACATCAAAATGTGTGACAGAATAAAGAGCCAGCTGGTATCAGTCATTCTATCTGACTCTTGCCATGAATACATCTGTGAGAGACAGACCTTGTTTTGAGAATTCATCTGTACTTCTTGTGTATAAATATTATTGGTGTTGGCTGATTAAACAAATGTTAATTAAAGCAGCTGAATAAAAAAAACCCAACAAAACAAAACAAAGATAAAGGGAATCTATTCTGCCTAATGCAATTGAATACTTCTGGAATGAAATCTCAGGCACTTCAGGCACTTTTTAAAGAAAACATTCTTTAAAATAAGTATTTAAAGTCAAAAAGAGTCAATGAAGAGAGGTAGCTTTGAAACTCATTAGAAGAATATGTCTGCCTACATCTCTATCTCCCTAAACTTCTGCAAGGCCTTCCACATAGTCCAACAAGACATTCTTATCTCCTAACTGGACACATGGATGTGGAAGGTGGAACCGATGTATAAGGAGTTGGCTGGATGAACGCAGCAAGAGTTGTGGTCACTGGCTCTATGTCCAGGTGGAGGGCAGTGTCAACTGGTTTCCCTCAAGGCTCTGTCTTGCAAGTGATATTCTTTGATATCTTTATCAATGACAAAAACAGTGAGGTCGAGTGGACCCTTGGCAAGTTTGCAGATGACACAAAGCTGAGCGATGAAAGTTGTGGTAGCACAGATTCTTTCCCATGGGAATTTTTCTCTTCTTCTCCCTGTGTTCTATAAATAAAGATAAGGTTTGGATGTTATTGAAACTGTCTCTGGAAAGATGGGCAGTTCTACCTGGCCTATGGGCCTAGGGGGAGGTTTTGAATTGACCCAATCCAGAGAAACTTTTAAAAGTCTATATAAGTTTTAGAATTAAATAATAAAATCAGAATTCCGCCTCACCCGATCCAGTCTGGTTCTTGCACTCGGCTAGCACTCAACAGCGACAGAAAGTGACACAATGGAAAGAAGTGATGTCATCCAGAGGGACCTGGACAAAGTTGAGATGAGGGCCCATGAGAAACTCATGAAGTTTAACAAGTCCAAGTGCAAGATCCTGCACCTGGGTCCAGGCAGTCCCAGGCATGAAAACAGACTGGGAAAAAAAGTCATTGAGAGCAGCCCTGTGAGGAAGGATTTGGGGGTTCTGGTTGGTGAACAGCTGGACAGGAACTAAGAGCGCATGTTTGAAACCCAGAAAGCTGACTGTGTCCTGGACTGCATCCAAAGCACCACGGGCAGATTGAGGGAGGGGATTCTGCCCCTCTGCTCTGCTCTGCTCTGCTCTGCTCTGCTCTGCTCTGCTCTGCTCTGGTGAGACCCTACCTGAAGTGCTGCATCCATCTCTAGGGTCCTCAGCACAAGAAAGATGTGGATCTATTGAAGCAAGTCCAGAGAAAGGCCACGGAGGACTGGAGCACCTCTCCTATGAAGACAGGCGAAGAGTTAGAGTTGTTCAGCCTCGAGAAGAGAAGGCTTGGGGATTATGTCATTGTGGACTTCCAGTGCTTAAATGGAACTTATCAAAAAGAGGGAGAGCAACATTTTTACACAGGCAGGTATAAAGAGAGGAGAGAGATGGGTTAGATGTTAGGAAGAAATTCCTTACTGTGAGGATTATAAGTCACTAGCACAGGTTGCCCAGAGAAGTTGTGGATTAATTGTTCAAGGCCAGGTTATACAGGGCTTTGAGCAACTGTGTGTAGTGGGTGAGACCCCTGCCTATAGCAGGGGGGTTAGAACCAAATAATCTTTAAGATCCCAACCCAACCCAAGGCATTCTATAATTCTATGATACATCAAGGCTGGAATGTCTCACCTACCTTTAGCTATTCAGTAGTGAGGAGATTCACTTATGACAGTGAGTCAGGGCCCATCTGCAGTCTGCAGAGAAATGGCACCCACACAGTAAATGCCATCTATGTCTGTTCAGTTGTTCCTGAGAGAACAGGAGTGTTTATCTCCAATGTCTATAACACAACCTAGATTATTATCTTAGCCTAATGCTTTATCCTTCACTGTCCATAAACACTCAGAGCAAGTTACATCCTAGGTGCTAAAACTCAGTCAGACAGGACATCTTTTAGGAATCACCTACCTGTCTCCATTTATTATGCAGGGAATGAGATCTATTGTACTAGGCCAAGCACTTCCTTTGGCACATAACAATGTTTCAAGTCAGGAAGCTAAAACTTAAACAATATTTTTAGAGCTGCAAAGCTATATTCAAATGCATGTTGGTTATGCAGCATTTATTATGCTTTGGTGAGCATAGTTTCATTTCAATTTCACTGATAATTCCAGTAATTCTTCCCTTCTGAAGCTGTCAAAAACTAAATTCAACTGGATTTTTCTCTTAGAGTTTTCCCTTCAAGCTTCTTTGTTGTAAGCTTAGATTAGAAAGAAATAACTTAAAAATATATCCCATCACATCTGTAACAGACTATCTGATTTATCAACTTTTAAAGTATATAATTATAAACTAGACCATCCAGGACTGTGTTCCTCACAAAATCTCCTTAAATATAAAATGTACACTCCTTTCCAGCACAAAATATAACCTATCCTACGAGCAGCATACTATCTCCTTTGGTAGTCTATATTATGTCAAGCATGTTTACTTCTCTCCGTCCTTTCCTCTTTTGTCTGTTCAACATTCAGTATTTCTTTTTCTATTTACAAAGCAAAAGATGCACACCCATTTGGTGCTTCAATTTACCACTGTACATGGCCAGGGTGCAAGTCATCTGATTAAATGTAGACATCAACACTTTAGCTAATCAATTCAAGTTCCTTTTCTGGTCAAGAGCAAATAATTGGCGTGGTTAGTACACGATTGCTCTCAATATGCCTATTTTTCTCCACTGAATGCCATGAAAATTTAAGGTGACGAACTAAAAGGCAGACAACATCTCTGTAGATCAGTGTATTTACTGAAATGGACCTCACACAGAAAATCTCTTGAGAGGAAAGAAAGGTTTACTCTGTCTCTCAATGTCATACAAAATTCAAAATTCATCCTGGTGGTGTGGGTCAACTTCAACCAGCAACTCAGCCTCACACAGCCACCTGGCCATGTTTATTATTCTAAATTCTTCCAGTCACTCAACTATCAGACACACTAATTGGGGGTGATTTCTTTATTTCTTAGTAAATAATAAACAAATAGACAGCCTCTCTAAAAAGTCAGCAAATGTACTAATCTGTAAACTTTCCAGAAAAATAAACAGCAAATTTGTATTCTCTTGCATCCTTTGCCATATTTTTTTTCGCCTTTCATTTTAACTTGATAATGAGGAAGAAAGGATAATGAGGAAGAAAAATACATAAAAGACATGGAGAGAAGAGGAGGAAAAACAAATCCTAGAAAATACCAAAATGAAGTGCTAATCTTTTCGCATAAATGACGGTGATTGAGAGGTGAGACTTCTCTTGGTGCAAGTAGAAGCTGATTTATTGATTCTACAGCATGGCTTTTATACTCTTACAGACTTTGGGCAACATTTTCCATTACCTTAGTAGAAACCACTGTGATCACGTTCCCCTAGCAACATGCTTAATTATCGTCTTATACGATTTCTTTAAAACAAGGCACAATGCAAGACATAGCGTTCCTTCTACCTTCAAACTCTTGTTTGCTGTTCCGAGGGCTTTTGGCCCACTAAGGTCAAGATGTCCACATCACTTATCATCTCTGCAGTACTTTCTGCTCAGCTTCCCAACTGCGTCTCTACACATAAAGAACTGCCATATTTTGTCCAGATCAGTTTTAATTTCAGCTTTTCTTGCTTTGCTTTATCATCACTTAAAAGCAGCTTCCCAGATATTTGTTTAATGATGGATGTAAAAAATAAATTAAACAGCATGAGGATGAATTAAGACAGATGAACAGATTGAATGTTACACCCATTATCATCAGGAGCTTCACTAAAAAATTTAAAACCTCATGTGAGTGTTGTTCTAGTTTTTGTTTTGAATCTCACTTTGTGGCTAAAAGTTCATGCCCTCTTACTAAGTATGCTGCAGTCTCAATTAGATGAGGATTGATAAACTGTAGAAGTTAACTGTGGATAAATCCAGAATAATCATAAATTATTTTAACAGTAATCTGTGCAATAACTCATGTGTCCATTACTCAAAGAATTTTAAATTTATCTCTATTTGAAAGGTATATATTATGATGAGTTCAGTATGTAATCTTTCCTCTGAAACAATATTTTGGAAAATAGAATAAGATTTTTTGGTCAATCCGTCAAATTATATATTGTATTTGCTTATTACCCTGATGTATGACATCAGTTTCAGGCACCAAACAAGGCCTGCATACGTTGATTTTCTACAGCTGCATGTGAAAGAAACCCGTGCATCATCTAATCTCTGTCATCTGGTTATTCTGTCGCTGGCTAAAAGCGTTGCTTGTGGTCACACAAACACAATCTCTTGGAAGGACTCAAGCATACACTTTTCATTGTTTCATCTGAAAATATGCTACACAGTCACAGAAGTGCTATCATTCCCACATACTTCATGTTATTTTAAAATCTCAGGTAGTCTAGCTCAGTCCAACATCGATATCAGATTTATTGTTTTACTGTGGTTATTTCCCCTCTTTCAGTCTTGAAATTTGTGGTCAAGTGTGTTCATCCTCTGAAGGCTACAGAGAAGTTTAGAGCTAAAGGTGAAGCCCCTCCCCCTCCCCTCAATATTGAAAACACTTTGGCATCATATGTTCAAAAACCCATGCCACACATACACGCTTTGGTGTT
Source organism: Aleadryas rufinucha (assembly GCA_013397815.1). Classification (NCBI taxonomy): domain Eukaryota; kingdom Metazoa; phylum Chordata; class Aves; order Passeriformes; genus Aleadryas; species Aleadryas rufinucha. The sequence goes on along the minus strand of VZTH01014149.1, from coordinate 563,552 downwards.
TTAAGACTTTTACTTAAATAATTTGGTTGTTGTCTTTTTGAGTCTACATATCAAACCATTAGCATAAAGTTATGGATCATGCATCAGCATCAGCAAGTATTAAAAAGGATTTGGTATGAATGAAGAAGGTAGTAGATTTTACATTTAGAGCATCAGTACCAGTAGACTTTATTAAATTCCTTCAGTAATAAGAAATGGATGGCATCCAAAATCACTTTTATCTAAAAAAAACAAAACAAAACTTATCCAACCTGGTTTTCAGCAGTGAAAACTTTCGTTTCCACATGCTATTCTTACTTTTTTAAGATTTATACATTGTTGCACTCTGATTTAGACTGTCTTCTCAAACTCTTCATGGAAGAATATCAACTCACATATCGATGCTAAAATAACTAAAATGAATAGGAATCCATAGAGAATATTACAGAATCCAAAAGAGGAAAACTATTTAATTCTACTCACCAGTAAAATATTGTGGAGTTTATTCCATAATTTTTTTATTTTCATGTTTCTTCAACTTGTATCTTTAAAATGGCTTTCTATATAATTGTAGTACTCTGTACAGATTAGTAAATAGAGCAATATGCTAATCAGAATTCATATTCTTATAATTGAGACGTTGATTATTATTATAAGAAGCCTATTGTGCCACTGAAGAGAAATTAATTTTAGAGATAATGCAAATATTTGAACACTTTTTAAAAATTTAATTTACACTTAGTAAGCAACAATTCTGTTACAGTGAAAGAGAGTTTTGTTATTAGTTTCCAAGCCGACATGACTTTAACTCAAAGCAAGAGAATGAATGTGGCCTAAATGTTGCAAAATACATTTTGAAAAAAATCAAATCTCTAATGAGGCTGTGATTTATTTTTGTTTGAGTTGTGATTTAAAGCAGACCATTCAGCCAAATATGAAGAACATGATGAATGGCACAATTTGGGAATATATAAATCAGATAGCACTCAGTAACTCTACGCTGTAAATTTAAATAGATTTTCCCCTGCAAATTTTTAATCTGCATTAATTTCTATGAGAGATGGGCCTAAATGATGCATTTTGGATGTGAATTTGGACACAATTTGTCCTAGATTTTTGGACTGACATCTGTGTCTGAGAATGGGCTGAGTTTTCATGGTAATTCTGAACTTTCCAATTCTACATTCTCTTTGTTTATTCCTTCGTTACTGTACAACTCTACTTACCAAATGATGCCCCTTTTCTGACTGTCAGCTAAGAGGAAGGTACTTCTGAAGAACAGTGACGTTCAAGGAGGAAATTTACTCAAAGGCCTATATTTTAGTAATTTTATCTTACATTGGGCAATCTTAGCATCTCTATGAGGTGCAGTGAGCATGTATTCGTCTTCCATATTAATACTGTGAAATGTAAATATCTTTGGAACTCTAGAAACTGGGGTAACTGTTTGCTTAAACCTGGATTACTGGATTACTGTTATAAATGCAGATATAATTATATGCTGATGACTAACAACCTTGTACAGTTGCTAGAAAATTCCAGACTATTAAACAAAAAAAAAACCAAAACAACAAAACACCACAATAAGCCAGGTTGAGAATCTGATATTACAAGGTGGTAACTGTGAAAGATGTTTCTCACTCTGTGCACTGTCAGGCCACTCTTCTGAACAAAACAGATAGTGTTTGTTTTACAGTAAATGAGTATATCAAAATTGCCTGAGACTTTAATTCTGTCTTAGACAAAGTGTCCAATGAGAACTCTAAATCTTTCAAATGTCACTGAAAAGTGAAAAGGGTTATTAAGGTTGTTTGGGAAACAATGCTATAACGGATGTTTATTCTCATTTTATGTATCTTAGTCCATCACGTAGATAGAGATTTTGCATTTTATTTGTGGCTCATGAGCTTTGCTCACACACAGATTTCTAGTTTGAATACAGGATAGGAACTGAAATCTTAGATAGAAAGAAGAATTTATAGACTATATCCTGATTTCTATCTTGCAATTTGAAACAGGAAATAAATTTTCATAAATATAGAGAATAACTGTACATATTTTAAATGCAGAGCATTACACAACCATGAAAAAAAAGTTATTGAAATTTGGGTAGATTAATATATATTCTTTTTATCCATCTGCTATACTTTAAAATGTGAGCGTTTAATTATGTTTAGCAATATCTCCTATGAAATATGTAAAATAAATTAGTAAGTATATAGATTGAGTCAGATAACAAAGCAAGGACAATTAGAAAAACTGATATAGCCTTAAATCTCTCTTTTTCCCCTTGCCAAATTTACTCTTATTATGGGGAAGCACTCCTTAACTTTGAGGGTGGGAGAGCTCTGGAAGAGGCTTCCCAGAGAAGTTGTGAAGTCTCCTTCTCTGGAGAAATTTAAAACCCAGTGGACAAGATCCTGTGCAACCTGCTCTAGGTGAACCTGCTTTAGCAGGAAAGTTAGACTAGATGATCTCCAGATCAGAACAGTCCCTTTCAACCCCAACCATTCTGTGATTCTCTGATTCATGTTAGATCTAAACCTCAAAATCATCATACAAGTAAAACATAAAATGAATATGAAAATGTTTTGCCCAATAAGATCAGAGAATTATTTTCTTTGGCCTTTGGGTCTAAGGAATACAAAAAGGACGTGAACAAAGAAATAGGAGCTTAAAACAACATGATCTTGGATAATGTTCACTAAAAGAGAGCTCACCTCTTCTGGAAACTGGTAAAGAAGCACATAACAGAAAAGTTCTTCTGTCACACTATTTCAAAAACTGTCCTGCAATTTTAAGTCTCTACTATCTTCTAAAAAGTTCTTTGCTAAGGCATTATTTACAAATTCTTTAATATCTGCTTTCAAGTCTTTACATGATATTACAAAATGTGAGAGAAACTAGAGCAGAAAAAGGCTTGTGAATTGCAGTTTAAAAGAACAGATGAGAGTTACAAGAAAAAGTGTTGTGAAATTGTTATTTGTAGAAAAAAAGTCCTTAAAAACTGCTCCAAATTGTACAGATGAACCACAGAGATTCTGAAGACTTTTGCATGTTCCTAAATTGCCCAAATCTCAGAGTAACCATAGGAACTTTAAACAACAACAATTCTTCCACTTATTTTGGCTTAGATAGAGAGGAGATTACCTTCTATCTTAATCAGCAATAAATCAGCTCATCACCAAGGCCTTCCTGATCCGTGTTACAGTCATAAAGAAAAGTAGTGGTTAAGAAAGTCTGTGCACTCTGCACGCCAAAGTCCAAGCAAAATACTCTTAACAAAATATTCCTACTGTCTTTGATGTTCTTTCATCCATTTACAGTCCAAGTCTAGTCCTTGGACTGAGTAGGAATTCTTTTCTTTGTTGCCAATGGATTTATTGTCCTAATAATGAACAATTATGCAGATAAAACTAATCAAAAGGACCTTGGAATTATGACAATAACATTCTCCCATTTTTGCAGAAACCATGTATTTAATGCTCTTGTCAACATAAAAGGGAAAAAATAGCATTAATAAAAGCACACTCACTGGAATTAGAAAGTAAGTAGTGCCACATCTGGTATTGAACAGAATTATTCAGTGCAAACATTAAGTCCTCAGCTGCTGCTGGTCCTCTACAAGAGCAGGAAATCAAAGATGAAATAGATAAATACAGCTAAGCATAAATATATAGATAATATGTGCTATATTTTACTATTTGTTGACATAATTATAGTCAATATTCTCATTTCAACTTTCCTGATTTGGGACCTCACAGTTCTGATCTCTATCCAGTCTCCTAATCCAATTTCTGACAAAATACCCAATCCAAGAATAATAATATTCTCTCCTCTTTATACTTAGACCACATTATCCACTTACACTTTGGCTGCACTGTCACACCCCACTGGAAACATCTTTGTGATAGTTTTTGCTTCCCTCCTTTTGCAAAATAGTAACTATAAAGTGAGACAGATAGAACATCACTGATGTTTAAAAATGTTTAAAAGCCCAATCAAAAAAACCCAAATCTTTTAGTAATGGAAATGGTAAATGAAAATAAACTTTTAAAATAGAAGTATGAATTTTTACATACCTAAAATCCATGTTTTATTATTGTTTATCTTCCAACCTTGTGTTAATGTAAACATAGCTTATTCATGGAGACATGGACTTTTTATTGTAAGCAAATAACTACTACTACTATTTTTTCTACCTGACTCCAAAATAAGATTTTGCTGTAAAATGAAACTGTGGTAGGTAAATATGTAGTAGCTTCCAGAAAAATGAAATTCTTTCATTTACCAAAATAGACCTGTTTATTACCAGCATGTCCCTCTACATCATTCTAAAAGTTGTATAATCATTTTCCTCTCCTTCCAATGTCTACACTCTAGCCCCTTGCATGAAGATATTCTACCAATATGAAAATAAAGTCAGATATGTCTTTCCCTATGAATTATTCAAAACAAAATCTCTTGCAAGCAGTCAATATCCACAAACTTCAAGTAATTGGAATGAAGTTTTGATTGATCTCTTGGACTGAGATTAAGGGAAACAAAGTATTTGTAATTCAATTATGTAGGACTGAAAATCTTATTGTAGACCTTTGGCATTTAGTTAATAGGAACATGTTAGGTGACTATTTTGTTTCCTTTATGTCCTGTATTCGATCATGATGTTTCACAGAATGTGAAAGTATCTGACTGCTAGATCTGACTTCATCTTCACTCTGTGTATTTACCTATGTCCATATAGACAAATCCACATGTATTTATATTTATCTTTGTATTGGTGTGGAAGAGTACATGAAAATGGATAGAAATATATTGAGGGGCAAGCAGAATATAAATCAATTTAAATTGGAAGACCAGGAAATATCTCTTTTAGAGGGGAAACTTGTCATAAACAGACACTGATTTTGTCATGAGATTATGGAACGAAATTAAAAGTTGATTCCAGATATGAACAAGTTTTGGAAATAGTTTGAAAAGGAATAGATTAACTCAGAAATGTTTCAAGAGAAACACAAGTTCTAAATTATTTTTTTCAAGATAACAAATACCACCTGAGGAAATTTGTGAAATATATAAAGACTGTTCCATACAAAATTTAAGTAATATCAGAAAAGATATGGTGATTTCTACATGATATTAAAAGCACCCTTCTCAGAAGCCCTCTGCTATTAGCACACCTGCTGATAGAAAAGTGTCAAAGAAAGGAAGGGTGAATTTATATATCATTGGATGCCTACTTTTCCTATTTTCATTAATATATTTTCATGGACTTTGTTCTGATTTGTTTAGGGGAGGAGGGGTTGGGAGTTTTTTAAATTGTAGAGGAGTGGTGAAAGGAGCTTTGCCGACTGTTTGTAAAATACAATAATCAATCTTAGAAATTGTCATGTGTCCCAGTTTACAAAACTATTAGAATTGTGGTATAAATTTTGTCACGAAGAATAATCCTACTGGCGTGGCTTAATACCATAGATATTAATTGGCTATCAGTATCAAGATCCTGAGAGAGCATGGCAAAAATCAAGATCACAGAGCTCTACTTCAGAAGAGCAGAAATTGGGGTCTGCAGGCTGGAAGAGTCCCATGGGATAAGACCTTGGAGGGAAGAGGGGCCAAAGAAATCTTGCAGGTATTCAAGGATCATCTCCGCTGAGCTGAAGAACTGTCCATCAATGAACAGGAAATCAACAGAAAATGCCAGGAGGCCCACACTGATGAACAAGGACTTCCTGACAAAACTCAAACATGAAAAGGAAGCGTGAAGAGGGTGGAAGCAGGAACAGGCAATCTGGAAGGAATATAGTGACGCAACATGGGCATGTATGGTTAGGAAATCCTTGGCCCACATCCAGAGATGAGTCTGGGAAGGGTTGTCAAAGGCAAGAAGATCAGCTTCTGCAAGTACGTGGGTGACTGTAGGAAGACTAGGGCAAATGGAGCTGAATGAGGCTCAACATCTGGTTATCCAGGACAGGGAGCCAAGGTGCTGAATGCCTTGTTTGCCTCATTCTCTACTAGCAAGACTAGCTTTCAGGAATATCAGGCTTCAAAGACCAGGGGGACAGTCTGGAGGATCAGGTCAGGGAATGCCAGAGTAAACTGAAATTATGCATTTCTATGGGCCCTGGTGTATCCATATGTGCTGAGGCAGTGTTGGTGTCACTGTGAGGCCATTCTTGATTGTCTTTGAGTGATTTTGGTGATTGGGAAAAGTGCCTGAGGACTGGAGGAATGTAAGTCCCCCAGTCTTCAAAAAGGGTAAGGAGAGGACCCAGGCATTGTTCATCTCCCTTGATTCCTAGAATAGTAATGGAGCACTTAATACTGGAAAATATTTCCAGGCACATGAACAATAAGAAATTCATCAGGAGTAGTCAGCATGGATACACCAAGAAGTTGTCATGCTTCATGAGCTTGATAAACTTCCACAAATAAATGAATGGACTGGTCTACCTTGATTTTAGGAAGGCCATCAACACTGACTCCTGTAAAATCCTCACAGGGAAGTTCAAGAAGTATGGGTTGGATGTGCAGGCAGAGAGGTGGATTGAAATCTGTCGGAATGTATGGTCCCAGAGGATGGTGATGAGTGGCATGAAGTCTAGTTGGAGGCCAGCAACTAGCAGTGTATCCCAGAAGTCAATACTTTGTCCAATCTTATTCAAAATCTTAATTCATAATCTGAATGATTCGGCAGAGTGTATCGTCAGAAAGTTTGCAAATGGCACCAAACTGGAAGGAGTGGCTGATATGACAGAGGGTCATGCTAACATCCAAAGGGACCCCCTGGAAAAATGGCCGTCAGGAAATTTGCAAAAATCAATGAAAGGCAGTGCAAAGTCCTGAACCTGAGGAGAAATTACCCCATCCGCTATCTCATACTGAGGGCCATGCTGTTGGAAAGTAGTTTGGCAGAAAGGGACCTGGGAGTCCTGGTGAACAAGGTGAACATAAGCCAGCAGTGTGCCCTTGTGGCAAAATGGGTGAGTGGTGTGTTGGGCTGCATTAGGCAAAGGATGGCCAGCTTTTGCCAGTTTGAGGGAGAGACTGAAAGACTTCTCATAAAGCAGGGCTGAGAGAGCTTGGAGTACTGAGCGTCCAGGATATATCTCGGGTGTGTATAAGTACCTGCTGCAGGAAGAGTAAAGAAGGGAGAGCTAGGTTCTCTTCAGTGGTGCCTAGTGGCAGAGCAACAGGCAATGGGCATAAAGAAATTCCAACTGAACACCGGGAAACCGTTTTTTACTGTGAGGGTAACTGGAACCTGTTGCCCAGAGATGCTGTGAGATATTCAAAAGACATCTGGACATGGTCCTGGACAGCCAGCTCTAGGTGGCCCTGATTGAGGAGGGAGGGTTGACAAGATGATCTCCAGAAGTGGCTTTCAACCTGAACCATTCTGTGATTCTGTGATCTGACCTACTTGTCTCCATTAGTACTTCATAAATGCTGAGATTTTCTTAATTGTATCACTACTGAAAAACAGTATTTATTGTACTTATTAGGTGATTCCAGGCATCCCTCTTTTAATGTGATAAGCAAAAGTAGGAAAATAGTAAGGAAAGTAGGAAAATATGTATTCCCAGCTAGAGTTCAGCTATGGAGTTACACATACATAGCTCCCTTTATCCACTTCAAAGAATTCAACTTCTTCAAACAATAACCTTGAATCCCATCCGGTCTGTATGAATACAAGTCATTGACTTCAAACAAATTTTTCCAGTGTACAACAACAAAAGATTTTCCTATCAAGTTAAGAACATCCATCTTGCCAATATGTATGGCAGAGATACTACTGAAAGAGTAGTAAGAAAGAAGCAGAGTTCATGGGGGTTTGCTACAGAGATGCAGTGGAGAGGTAAGATTGCTTTGGTAAGCTCTCAGTTGATATTGCAATGTCAGCAATTATTGATTCTGAAATAATGGAATTATTCCAGAAAGTATCAATTCCATATCTTGAGGCTATATTTCCACAAGAGTCATCCAAATGTCTGATATCCACCACAGTTTGTGTAGAAGGTGTAAAGCAGAAACATCTCTAAACACTAAAATGTCATTGGTGGATATTTTCTGAACAGATTCGGTATTGCTTGCTTTAGCAAAATATAATAGCCAAGTACAACACTTTGGACTGTAAGATTTGATACACTTGAGATGAAAGAACTTATTTCTTCACTTTGAATTTTCTGCCTCAGTGATATTTAAGGATTGGGCAGCATAGGTAAATAAAAACTAGATGGTGTGAACTAAGAAAGCAACTGCAGGAGAAAAAAATGCCTAATTTTTAACATAGCCCCCAGAATGGACTAAACAGTTTGTGCAGCAATCAGAACCCTGCAGAATAAAGGAAATCCCTACACTTCAAAACTAATGCTAACTGAACAGTGCAAGAGCCAGCTAATTATGGGCAAGTCTCAGAGATTTCCTTTGGCTTTCAAAACAGTTTTTAAGCATATACAGGGATGCACATTTCAAAAAATGAAGACAAGGAATTTTTCATTTCACTGACCTCTGAAACCATACAGTGCCGCAGTTGACATAACCTCTAAATTATGGTGCTGAGTTTTCCATAGAATCCTTGTAGTTATTTACATTTCTCTCATGATTGAGAAGGCTTCTGGAACAGTGGCTAACTCCATGACCAAGCTGCTTCTGAGAGTATCCAGAATGCTGATCTATGTCTAATACACAACAGCCACAGTGAATGCAGGAAAATGAGACCCACACTCACATATAGACAACAACTTCCTTCTGCACAGCTAAGTGTTTCAGACTTGGATTTACTTTTCTCTGCAAAGACTAAAATTTCGTTGCAAGGTTAAACAATTAATTTATCAGTGTCCTTTACTTAGAATGGTCTTATTAAGATAAACATGGAAACTTTTACTTGTTCTTTATGACTTTCAATAAGGTGTAGATCTCTGTTATAAACATTTCCAAAGAAAACTCCAGCTGTTAGCATTTTTCCAGCTAGAAAGCTTTACAAGAGCCCTGACAGCCCTAGGATCACTCAGCCCCCTATCTCCTCTACTGCTGACACACCCCAAAGCTATAGATCACAGAGGCACGTGCAGATGTCACACAGAAGAAGAAATAGAGTAGACATCATTCAATTTCTTTGTTTCTGTCTGCCATTAAATCAACATGCAAAGATAATAATACTCAGCAATACTAGATAGCATTTCACTGTCACCTGCTTTGACTCAGCTAATAATGTCCCTGTAGCTGTTTCAGGCTATGATTCATGATGAAATGTCTTTCCCAGGACTGTTAAGGAACCATTTAAACTACTGTCAGTGGCAGATTTAAGGCCTGTCATTACTGTAGACAGGCTTCAGAAAGAAAATAAAGGTTTCTTTTGATGAAGGTTTTACGACAATTTTAGGATCAGATTTTTAAATATCTTGCTTTGAAAACTCTGAGAAGTTGATTAAACAAATTTTTTTTAAAGTTCATCTTGATAGGGTTTTTTATTGTAATCAGTCCCAATAAACCTTTTAAATAATCTAGCCGTTTTTTAAAAAATGGGGTTTTTTTCTTATCCTCCACATTACTAGGGGTTTTTATGTTTAAAAGATATCTTTGTAGTACCCAATCATACTGCAACATGACATTAAAAATGTACAACATTTAGAAATTAATTTCTCATGTTCTGATTAAAAGAATATTAAAAAAAAAACCACTTAAATCTCAAATTCATTGTGATATTTCTCTGAGTATTTTGTCTTCTTACATTTTTAGTATTTTCTTCCTTGGCTTCTGAATTTGTCACATATCTGGGAAGGGCATTTGAGTTCTCTGCTGAAGATTATATGGTCTTTCTGTAATAATACCTAAATCCTTTATTCTGGTCGTTTTTGAAGGTATATTACCTTTTCCAGATGCATTCCTTTTTCAGGTGTTTGGTTCCTTACTTTCTTACCTTCCTTTTTTTACACTAAATCAAATAAACTAGCTATTTGCTCATGCTGTTAGTCTATTTTCATCTTTCTGACTCTGGTTGCCCTTCTTTATGGTGACCTTATCTGCCCTTCAAACACTTTGCTTTCCTTTCAATTTATTTCTCTTATAGCTTAATCTTTTCTTGAGGCAAAAACAGCTTCAATTATAAGCCTTGAACTTAATTTGATTTTATCTACAATAAAGACTTTTTCTTTTATGCTTTCAGAACACGTCTTGTTTATTTAAGATGGATCAGAGCATATTACATTCATAATGGTTTATTAGATTAGTATTTTTCATGGTAGAAGAAAAAAAAGAGAGACAAATATAGTCTTGGCAGCTTCTTGTGTTTGCATAAATACCACTAGACCTAATAGGTTAAAAAATATTTTTTCATATAATTTTCCTCTTCTATTCCATTCATATCTTAGGGATGACGCTTATTCATTATTTTAACCTTAATGCAGAGGACTTAACTCTTTTGAATGCTTACTGTTATTTCAGAAGTCCTAGCTGAAGAGAAAGGGTGGTCCAACTTAAAACTGGAACTGAATTTGGCAAGGGACACAAAGAATAAAAAGAGGGATTTCTACAGGTATTAACCAGAGAAGAAAGGTCAAAGAAGGGGTACTCTCTCTTCCCAATAAGCAGTGCTGGAAATGGGTGACAACAGAGGAGAAGGCTGAGGTACTCAACAACTTTTTTGCTTTAGTCTTCAATGGCAACCTCTCTTCCCACACATCTTGAGTGGGTGGACAGCAGGATGGGGATTGGGGGAGTAAAGTTCATGAGCACCTGAGGAACCTGAACGTACATTAAGTCTGTGCATCCCAGGATCCTGAGGAAATTGGTTGATGTCATTGCCATGCCACTCTCCATGATATTTGAAAAGTCATGACAGTGACAGAAAAAAAGGGAAGCATTTCATCCATCTTTAAAAAGAGTAGAAAGGAGGACCCTGTCAGCCTCACTTCTGTGCATGGGAAGATCATGGAACAGATCTTCCGAGAAGCTGTTCTAAGGCACATGGAGGACAGGGAGGTGATTTGGGACAGCCAGTGCAGCTTCACTGAGGGCAAGGCCTGCCTGATCAACTCACTGGCCTTCTATGATGGAGTGAGTACATGAATGGACAAGGGAAGGGCTACAGAGGTTGTTTATCTGGGCTTGTATAAAATTTTTGATACAGTCCCCCACAACATTCTTCTCTCTAAATTGGAGAGATATGTATTCTATGAGTGTACTGTCATATGGATAAGAAAGTGGCTGGATGGTCAGATCCAGAGGGTAGTGGTCAATAGCTCAGAGTCTTGAAGGACATCAGTGACAAGTGTTGTCCCTCAGGGTACATATTCAGACCAGTGCCATTTAATATCTTCATTAATGAGATGGACAAAGGGATCGAGTGCACGCCCAGCAAACTTGCAAATGACACCAAGCTGAGTGGCAGGGTTGACCCACTTGAGGGATAGCATGCCATCCAGAGGGACCTGGACAAGCTGAAAAAGGGGGGCAATGAGTTTAGCAAGACCGAGTGCAAGGTGCTACACCAGGGTTGGGGCAACTCCTGATACCAATCCAGGCTGGGGGATGAACAGATCCAGAGCAGCCCTGCCAAGAAGGACTTGTGGATGCCATGGGTGAGAGGCTGGACATGATCCAGCCATGTGCCCTTGCAGCCCAGAATGCCAAATGTGTCCTGGGCTGCATCCAAAGCAGTGTGGGCAGCAGGTGAGGGAGGGGATTCTTCCCCTCTGCTCTGCTCTGGTGAGACCCCACCTGCAGTGCTGCATCCAGCTCTTGGGTCTCCATAAGCAGAGGGCTATCGACCTGTTGGAGTGAGTCCAGAGACCACCAAGATGATTTGAGGGATGGAGCTATGAGGAAAGGCTGAGAGAATTGGGATTGTTCAGCCCGGAGAAGGGAAAGCTTCAGGATGACCTAACTGCAGCCTTCCAGTATTTGAAGTGACCCTACAAGAAACATGGAGAGAAATTATTTACAAAGGCATGTGATGACAGAACAAGGCAAAAATGGCTTCAAACTGAGAGTAGGTTTAAATTAGATATTAGGAAGAAATTCTTTACTGTGAGGGTGGTAAGACAGTGGAACAGGTTGCCCAGAGAAGTTGTGTATTCCCTGGAAGTGTTCAAGGCCAGGTTGGATGGGCCTCTGAGGAATTTCATCTACTGAAAAGTATCCCTGCCAATGGCAATGGGGTTGGAACTAGATGATCTTTAAGGTCTCTTCCAAACAAACCTATTCTATGACTCTATGATTCTATGATTCCATGAATCTATGACTCTGTGAAAATGTTTGTTTACATGGGCATGGTTTATCATGTTAGAGTAACCATGCAGAAACACTTCGATGAACACAAAAAATAAATACGGTGCAAATAATTTCTGCCGTCCTTGCTACAACATTAAGGCAGAAGGTCATTCCTGCAAGAAGAAAGCATTGTAATGCAGATTACATTCATTTTCTCCAGTTTGCTGCTAAAGAACAGAACATTCTGACAGATCTTCCCACATGCATTGCTCAAAATATGTAGCTTCTTATTACTTCATCTAAATTATAACATTTGAAATGAAAAATATGGAAAAGAATTCTGCTTTACAATATAGTGTCCTATGATTCAAACTATTGGTGTTTATTAGTTTATTAGTCTGTTGTCCCTTGTTGCCCCTCTTTGTGTCATCAGGCAGTAACAAAGATAATTCCCAGTATCCTGCATCCTGTGAGATCTTCCTTCTGGTCCACTGAACACTGTTAGTTTTTCAGTCATAGCTTCTCCTCTTTAACTTCACAGGACCAGATGGCGCTGGATCAGTTTGTTTCACTTCAGTGTGGTCACTCCCTTTGATGTCAGTATAAGGTTTTCTACTACCATATGCATTGCTTGGAGCTGTTGCATATAGGTAAAACCTTATAAAATGAAGGCCTTGTTGTCTTTGTAAAATCATGGTTCAAGCCTGTTACTTCGGCTAAGTAGAAAAGGACTGTGGGAAAGAGACACAGCTGAACTAGGGGTAGAAAAATAAGTTATATAACCATTGCGTGTTCACATCCTGGTGTATGGTGGCTGGTTGAATTATGTTTGTTGTGTCTTAAAACTGTGCAAACTGATAACCGACTAACTGCTTAAAAAGGCTGGGTTTTTGCAATAAAGCAGCTCTCCTTTGCACCTGCCTGGGGACTCTGTGTCGCTTCTTATCGCAACATGGAGCTGCCATAGCATCATCCTTGAAGTCTATACTTGGTTAAACGTTAAATATTTACTAAAATAAAAAATGGGTTGACCAAAATTGGTTTTTAAATTTTTTTCAGCATACTCAGCCAAATTACGTCAGTAACCTTTGCCACGAGCTCTGTCTTTGGTCAATAAATGTGTACCGGTTTCAGCTGGGGTAGAGTTAATTTTCTTCACAGTAGTACAGGGCTAAGTTTAGGATTTGTGATGAAGCCAACATTGACACCTGCATTGGATCTGACTGAGACAGAGTTCTTTTTTCTTTAGCAGCCCTCACTGTGCTGTGCTTTGCATTAGTAGCTGGAAGGGTGCTGATAACATATCAGCGTTTTGGCTACTACTGAGCAGCACTGGCCCTCTAACATTCTCCCCCACCCTCATCAAGCGAGTGGGAGGGGACACAATTAGGCCAATTGGTCCAAATTAACCAAAGGGACATTCCATACCATATGATGTCAGCTCAGATATAAAAGCTAAAGGAGAGGGGAGGAAGGGGGGTGTTTGTTATCCTACAATGTTTGCCCTCTGGAGCAACCACTCCGTGTGCTGAAGCCTACTTCCCGGGAAGTGTCTGAACACCACTTGCTGATGGGAAGTAGAGATTAATTTTCCCTTTGCTTATGCAAACTTTTACTTTTTTTTTTTTTTTTTTACTTTAGTAAACTGCCTTATCTCAACCTGTCTCAAGTGGTCTTCCATCTTATTCTCTCTCCCTCGTCCCACTGGGAAGGGAAGTGATAGAGTGGGTTGGTGGGCACCAGAGTCAAACCATTACAGTACCACAGGGTTTTTTTACTGATTGCTGATCAGTGCTTACACAGGGTCAAGGCTTTTCTGTCCCTCGCCTGCCCCGCAGTGAGCAGGTGGGGGGTGCACAAGAGTTGGAGGGGCACAAGCAGGACAGCTGACCCCAACTGACTCAATGACTGTCCCATACCATATGGTGTCATGCTCAGCGTATGGAGCTGGAGGAAGAAGAAAGTGGGGAATGTTTTGAGTGATGGTGTTTGTCTTTCCAAGTCACCAGTCTATGTGATGAAGCCCCTCTCATCTGGAGGTGGATGAACACCTGCCTGCCCATGGAAAGTGGTGAATGTGATGCCTTGAGGTGGCCACCTAAAAACAGAGACTAGACAAGAATAAGAGAATAAAAGTAAGGGCCTTCAAAGGTACACCCTGGGTAGTCAAAAGATGGACCCTGGGTCACGAGTGCTTCACACTTTTGTAAGTTTGGTCCATTTGCATATCAGGGTTAATTCTCCAGTTATAATCTCAGTTTATGATATAATAACCCCAAGTTTGCCCCTCCCTTTAGACTTTAGTTTACACACTTTGGGGCCTGGTGTCCTTGACGAGCAAACCTAGAGAGGGTTTGTTATGTCTAACCAGCATGAGAAAACAGCTGTTAACAGGTTCCACGAAACTTCAGATTTACACACTAAGCAGTACAGGATTTGAAAAATATAAAAGTTAAAACCTAAGACATCAAATAGATTCCTTGTTTTGCTTTGCTTGTGCACACAGATTTTGCTTAACCTATTAAATTTTCTTTATCCAAACCCACAGGTTTTGCCCCTTTAACACTTCCAATTTTCTCCCACATCCCACCAGGGGAAACCAAGCAGCTGTGGGGGATTGAGTTGTCCATTGGGGTTAACTTACAGTAAACCCTTACCTAAGGAGCACAACATTGTGACTCAACACAAGCCTCACACTGCTGCTAGGTGTATTATTTACAGCAGTAGAACAGCTCTTAGTGGAGGAAACTATGTGTAACTGAGCTCTTACCTTTCCCTTCAACATGTTATCATTCCTTCTAGAAATTCCTGAGGCTCAAATCACCTGGTTTAGAGCTAGACAAAGAGATTATGATCCTGACAAGAAGGTTTATTTAAGCTTCTTAGAGAAGGCACTGTATAATTTTCACTAGAACAGAAAATATCCTTGCTTAAATGCATATACGTATTCCAATGCATGAGTGGACTTAGGTAGTCAACTCACAAGTGCAAATTTGCACTACTAGCTTGAATTTCTTTTCAGTCAATAAGTCAAATAGGAACTTTTTTTTTTTTTATGGTACAATTTGAATCCTGACTACTTGTGTGAAAATAGGAGAGGGTGCAGGGTTGCTTTTTAAGGAGTTTTTGGGTTGGGTTTGTTTTTTGGGGTTTTGTTGGGCTTTTTTAATTTAAGGGAAAAGTAGGCTTTTTTTCTCCAAAAGGGAAGGAAAAAAATTGGGTAAAAAAATAAGTAAGCTAAAATTAAAGCTCTTTTTGTACCATCAACAATGCATCAAAAGCAGAGATTAGACTCTTCAGTAACTCAATTTTTTTCTAGCGGAAATTCAAATTAATTTAATTAATCCTTATGGGTGATTCAAAGACCATGTGGCAGATGCATTTATTCAAAGTGACATACCATGCTGGCTTAGCAAAGTTATCACTTTCTCCCTGGAATAAGAAACATGTTCCTGATCCAGATGCATCTAGATGTTGAAAATTACAGAAAAATTAACTGTTCAAAAATTGATCGTTCACACTGTTTTCCCTTGAGAGGACATACAAAAATATTTTAGTTCTCCATGTCTGCATTATGCAGACTCTGGAGGATGCACTGCATCGTTTTTTGTTATGGCTTTTTTTGGCTGAAAAGAGTTGGCAATTGGGAACCAAATAGTGGAAAGGAGACAAGGGAAGAATATGTAAAGCCAAAAAAGAGCTAAAATCAGAGGTTTTCCAGTCAGCACCAAGTAGTAGGTGAGATGCAGATATTTAATACTCTGAATCCATTAGTATCTGTTTAACTACTTATTGTGATTTCCCAGGTATTGATGTTCGTTCTGTAAGCGTGTTGGAGAGTCTTCAGATACTCCTGCAACAATAATAATAAAAAGAGTTAAAAAGATCATACCCATTTAGAACTTGATTGTGATTCCTTGAGCATGTGGCTAGGAAGCAGCATGTTGAAAGTACGTTACAGGTCTGTTTAGAAGGAAATTTCATCTCCTTTATGTACACATAAATATTTTGCTTTCTAGTATGGCCTCTTAATGACAGTAGGTTTTACAGCTATACTTGCTCCTCACCTCTTTTATCCCATCTTTCTATAGAAAATTTGTAACCTCATGGTCAATATCAATGAAATTCAATGAAGTGTTAAATGCAAAAAAAAGATAGCGAATGATAAGTGAATACAGGCTTCATGAAAATCAGCAGCTCTGGGATCTCAAGAGTGCTCTCTCTGATAAAAGGTGGTAAGAGTTCAGCTGCCATAGTCCTTCCAGCATGGTGGCAGGTGGTTTCCTCTTAACCTGACTACAGCCCAAGAAATATTTGTCCCACTGAAAGTCCAAATCAAACTATAGAATTGTGGGGATGGGTGGAAACTTGAGATATTGTGGTGACGAAATGAAAAAGAGCCCATAGGGAAATAAATTCTATTAGTTCCATTCCTCACAAAGTAACTTCTATTATATTTTTCACATCTCTTTTTTTGTTTGTTTGCTTACTTGTTCCTATTACAAAAATATGTAGCTGTCACCCAGGATTCCAAGGAAAAATAATGCATAATACCTTTAAATGGCAACATAAGAATAATAAAAAAAAAAAAAGGTGTTCTTGGAAGGAGGTAGGTGCATTAATCAGTCACTCCTTTCTCAATTTTGCCATAGAATTTAACAATTCACCTAAATCATCCCTTTCTTTATTTCTTCCACAATTAAAAATTATTAACAATTAGTACCTCTGTAAGGTGTTGAGAGGTTTTGTTCTTTGGAATTGGGGAAGCAGTTAAAGAATCTCTCTAAGGAATAATGTTTTGTAAGTGCTGTATTTATGGAATTGGCTTACATACACGATATATACATGGACACACACACTGACCTTTCAACATATCATGATATAATTTAATGGGATTGTAAATAAGTATATTTGGATCATCGTTGTACAGAATATAGAAAAGGTACTTTACAAAAATAGTTTAATATTTTAAGATAATGGTCCACTGAGCCTTGTAGTCAAGAAAGAAATAATAAAAAGGAATAATGAAAAACAGCTAAATAAGGAGAGGGATTAGTATAGCAAAGTCCATATGGAGGTAACAGAAAGAGAATTTGTTCTTTACCTCCAGGAGTAAGGCTAGGAATAGTGATTCAGATTACAGAACATGAAAAGCTAACTATGCACAATTTACTCAAGAATATATAATAAGTATATTACTATAACCCAGAAATGCAAGGTTTTTTCTATTTTTATATAATAAATGTGTAGTCTCAAGAATACCCATTGTAAAAAATGCAGTGAGAATTTTTCTGAACGCATTAATATGTTCATTATAATAAAAAAAAATCACCTGTTTTGTGATCCTCCATGCTTTTTATTTCTTCCCTTATCATTTTACATAAATGTCAAATTTTCTATTTTATTCTTTCTAAATCTTCACTTGCTCCTGCCTAACTTTGTGGAGTGCAGCCCACTTCTGAGCATGAGTGAGTGTTCAGCTACTGTGTTCTTCCATGCATCTTCCCTTTTTACAACTGCACTTATTATTCCTCACTTCCCTCCCTTTAACCTTCCAGCATCACATTGTCTATCTCGGCTGTTCTTCTACATAATCCAGAGAGCATCTATGCACTTAACATGCCTGTACAACAGCATTTCCTCTCTTCTTTGCCAGTCAGAAGCAGCACAATAATAAATTGTACAAGATTCCCTGGTATTTTACAACCTTTAGGGCTTTTAGGACATAATAGCTTTATCTTTGCTAATGAGCGCAAAACTACCTAGTTTACTACTACCTGGTAGTAACTACCAAAGTAACTACCAAACTACCTACCAAAACAACCTAGAAGTTTACTACTTCTCTAAGCATGATATAAAGTTTGAGTTGATATAAAGCTAACTTAAACAAAGCAGATATCTGTGGATGAGCAGAGCACTGTTTTCCTTGCTTAGATGCAGATCTATACCTTCAGAAACCCCTTCACAGAAAATTGATTAAATTCTTAGCATCATTAGATGCTTTTTGTACATATTCATAGTACTGAAAGACAGAACACAGATGAAGAAGGTGCTATTAAAATAAAACACACATTTTCAAAGAATAATTACCCTAGTGCAATTTTCTTAGAAGGTTAATTTGCATATAAGTTCCTTGCAATTATTTGCCAAGATTTTAAACACCATATTCCTTAAATTTCTGTCTTCCTATCAATGATTTCTCTAAAAATAAATAATACATAATTCATTGAGTTATCATCAAAGCCACTAGCTAGATGTTTGATCATTAAAACCTAAGACCTTACATCTATTTATATAGTACTTGAGGGACCAGGATAAGTCAACACTTTGAACCTCACTCCTCAGACTCCACAAATCTTATAACTTAATTTTCATCTCTCTAATAAAAGTGATTGTTCATGGGTTGGTTAATTTTAAGTGGAGATGCACAACACTTCTTCAATTTAATGAAGGAACGTAGAATATGTTAATTTATTTCTGTGTGTGTCAGACGGCTGAGGCATAGTTGTTGAGAAGCAAACAATGAGATGGGCCACGGTTTTGCAATAGTATATGTAATTCAGACTTTTTTTGACTTAAAAATAATAAAATAGTGGAATCTAAGTTTTGTCACCTAAAATAGGTTCCATGAGCACCAGTGTTAGATGAGGAGTTAAAAGTTTCATCTACCAATATTGAGGTCTATCAATGGAATCATCACTGCACTGAAAGGCTTCCTGTAGTTCCACATCCATAGTCTGTCTCTACTCAACCTGAACATCACATCAAGCACAGTTATAAGAGATATGTTTTTAAATATATATCAATTCCTCTCTGATACTGCCCGTCTTTGCATACTTTCCTTTTTAACTCTCTTTATCCTTAGTCTAACCTGATGATGCTCCCACTAATAATTTCACTTAATTGCCAGTTTTCTCTGTATTAGCCAAGTAGACATTAGCAGATCCTGTCCTTCTTGCGCAGTATTTGGATTTTCTTTTCCCAAAAGATCTCTGCCTTTAAATTCTCCATGAAATATGCAGGGGGAAAAGCAATAGCAAGGCTAAAATGAACAATTAGCAAAATTAGTGTGGCTATGGGATGATATGTATAATTGATTTTCTCTCTCCTCAGGACTGGCCAGCACCTTATGCTATCAGTCACAGAAATCTGAGAAAGATACAGTACAGAATCTCAAAGAACAGTGTTGATTAGACACGTTTGTTTTGTTTTGTTTTTAATTAATAAACAGGTTATCAAAATAATTTAAAATATTTTAAAATACTACACAAAAATATCTCAACATCCTGATTAATTTATATATTTCTCACAAATATTTCATTTTTTTTGTTTAGAATGCCATTCAAATGCACCTTTCCTAAGAGAAGTATACTTTCTTGTGCTGAATGTTCAGCTCTCTGCCTTATACTCAGTTTCTCTCTTGGCAAGTGAAAGCCTTCTGGTACATTACGTTTTGCTATAGAAAGATAAGGCTGCAGAATGTTGCTTTCCTTATATGACTCACAGTCCAAACACATTCAGATATTACAAGAGATAGATGGAACTGAGAAGTCATGTGAACAAGAAGGGATGAAAACATTCTAAGGGAAAAGAAATAAATTTCTTCTCAGGAAAAGGATGAATCAGCTGAAGAAGAGAAATAAAACCAGAAAGTGACAGTAATTGTCTGGGTGAAGAAACGAGTTACTTTTTTCTCATCTTGCTCCTGAAAGTTGTTATGCCTTTCATTTTTTTCTGCTTTTGTGGAGATTCATTAATAGAAATATCAATGTAATATAATTTATAATACAGTGGTAGCTCCAGAATGATTATACAAACACTGAAGTTAGTTACCATCACTGTCCAGTGTGACCAAGAGGTTTCACAAAAGACTTCATTAAAATTAACTTTATCTCAAAGTTCTTATGTCTTTGACCTTTTTGCTTTCACCATGCTGTGACTCTGCACAGTGTTTCAAACTCAGCTGTAAAATCAAATGCAAGGGGAAAAAAAGAAAAAAAAATGCTTTAAAGTGGGAGTGTTCTGTTATTTGTTTAGCAAAACTGTGGTGAAGTTTCCATCTTTAGTTTTTCCAAGCTGGCTTAAAAAACATATATCTGTGATTACTGATAGTAATAATGAAATGAAATTCTGTATGCATCCTGAAGTGTCATCATTTTAGGGAATATTGTAACTAAAACAGATGCCTGCTCCTCAGAAGTACAATATATTAATCCTTATTTTCTCGAGTAGAAGTAGTCTTACAGACAGCACAGGGACACACAATCAATGAGGTAAAAGTGATTTCTTTCTGCAATATTTAAGTTACTGAACTTTTGTATAGGACTTCAGTTTACTGAGATAAATGGAAGCTGTTTCAGCCATTACGAAAGAGAAGGTAAAGGACTGAACAAACTCATGAAATACTGGCTACTGTCTGTCACAAGATATGATGGACAAGTTCTGAACAGGTACTGGAACAGCAATCTGCAATAAAACCCGATTAAATTGAACCGTTCATCTTTCAGGCTTCCAGTCTTTTTACATTCAAATTCTTTGGATTAGACTGCATTCAGTGTGAACATCTTGTAATATTTACTTCCAAAGCCAGTGAATTAGACATACTCCTTGATAAGATCTAAAGCGTTTTCAAGAGGGGATGATCACATTCTATTCTGCCAGATATTAGATGATAATACAATTTGAGGAAATTGTTTAGTGTATATAGGAGCAATAGCACATTTAGTGCAGTGACTTTCCCCAGATGCAGGGTCCAATACGAATCTGGAGACTAGACTGGACATTATTTTTTACTTTAAGACAATGACAGGGCTTATGTCTAATATTTTAATTTCAAAGATATATAACACTCCTGAAGACAGAAATTCAACTGAGTTCTACTAACGACCGAGAAAGATTTTATACATTTCTCAGTCATCTATACTTAGATGACTTAGAGGACTTAAAAGAGTTACTCTCCTGTATTCCAACTCAAGATAGTGCTAAAATGGGTTAATATTTTCATGTTCATATTTAAAACCTTTCCTCATGGGACCTCTATTTGCATAATAAGAAAAATAAAAAATATATTTTTTCGAATAATTTTGCAGATGGCAGAGGTTATACTTATCATTGTGACAGCACCAGAAGGAAGTCCTGGCTGAAGTTGCTCCTTCAGAAATGTTGAGTTTTCCTCTGTTAACAATTAGCAGGTTTAGTTACTTAATGGATACTTAAACTGTAAGACTTTATTTTATTTCTTTATAACAGAAATCTATGAAAAAGATTTATGTCTGTAACAAGTATTTACAATTTAAGCAGTACAAATGAGTATGCTAGTAACTTCATATATTGTATGTATTTTATGTATGTTATCACTTTTAACCAGTGACAACAGCCAAATGTCAATTACCCAACTCATACTTTCCAAACAGCTACTTCAAAAATAGGTTCAGTTATGGAGACATGAACTCTGATTACAACAGTATTGCCTTAGGAAACGACACCAAGCTGAGTGGTGACACCTGAGGGATGGGATGCCATCCAGAGGGATCTGGACAAGATTGAGAACTGGGCCCAAGGGAATCTCACGAGATTCAACAAGGCCAAGTGCAAGGTGCTGCACCCGCATCGGGGCAACTCAGAGCCTGGGGGATGAACAGATCCAGAGCAGCCCTGCCAAGAAGGACTTGGGGTTGCTGGTGGGTGGGAGGCAGGACATGACCCAGACATGTGCCCCTGCAGCCCAGAAAGCCAAACATGTCCTGGGCTGCATCCAAAGCAGCATGGGTGGCAGGTGAGGGAGGGGATTCTGCCCCTCTCCTCTGCTCTGCTCTGGTGAGACCCCACCTGCAGTGCTGCATCCAGCTCTGGGGTCCCAGCACAGGAGGGACACGGACCTATTGGACTAGGTCCTGAAGAAGCCACAAAGATAATCAGATGGATGAAACACATCTCCTATGGAGAAAATTTCAGGGCTGTTCAGCCTGGTGAAGGCTCCAGGAAAATCTTACTGCAGCCTTTCTGTACTTAAAGGGAGCCTCTAAAAAAGATGGAGACAAATTTTTAGCAGTACCTGTTGTGATAGTACAAGGGCTAATGGTTTTACCTTAAAAGCAAATAGATGCAGACTAGATATGAGGAAGAAATTTTTGTCATGATGGTGGAGCAGGTTGGCCAGGGAGGTGGTAGGTGCCCCATCCCTGGAAACACTCAAGGTCAAGTTCCACAGGGCTCTGAGAAACTTGATTTATTTTAAGATGTTCCTGATTATGGCAGGGGAGTTGTACTAGATGACCTTTAAATGTCCCCTCCAACCCCAACATTCTATAATTATCTGATTCTATGAAAACTAAATGTCGCACCAAGTCAATCCCTCTGTAATCCTACCACCTTCATAGAAAACAGGCAGTCCCTTGGAGGCTATTTGAATTTAAAGACCATGTATTTTAGATTTGATTTATAGGAACTACTACCTCTGAGGCTATAAAATTACTCTATGCGTGTTTTCTTGTGTATTCAGCTGTTCAGAACAACAGAATAGTATAATATGGGAGCTCAAAGAATGCTATTGCCAATGTATCTGCAAGCTTTAATATCTGGGGTCACATTTACCCATGAGTGTGAAATAGAAAATTTGGGGGTTTTTTATTCAGATAAATCTGTCTTATGATTACTTGCAAAGGCAGCCATAATTTGATGCAAAACTCTGCAGACAGATTGTGGATTTTAAAATTCCATGGCCACCCCCTCTGAGTCACTGTGTAAAAAGAAAAAAATTACTTATTGGGGGAAAAGAAATCAAAATTCAGTGTTCTGAGTTCAGCTCCTTCTTAGGATTTGCACACATCCATATGTTAGGTATAGGAAAAGATTACTTCATACAGATGATGAAAAACCTCACGTCTTCTGTAGATACTTTCCTTCATCCCACCATTTCCAAGACAAACTAGTGAAATCCCTGATCATCAGTTTTCCCAAATCTTAGCCCACTGACCTATAATGTGCATGCACAGCAGGCATAGGTCTATTTTTATTTTAATTTAGACAAAACTGAGCCTATAAGCCTAGGGTTTTGGAAAATAAAATTGAAAAGGAGAACGCATGCCCTATGCCAATGTACCTAAGCTTGCAGACAGCTACCTGCTAAGGCTGAAGAACAGCTGAAGACATCCAACTGCATATCTACCATTAAAAAGCCTGGTGGAGAGCAGCTGTTTTCTCTTGCTCGAGGCCATGTCCCACTTCATGCTCAGAGCCCGTATCCACCCCTTGGACCATTACACAGAGACAGACAGCACAATCTGTAGCAGAACTGTGCCTGAGAGGTGGAGGGGAAAGAGCAGCAGAAGAGAAAACTGAGACATTACAGTAGATAACTCCTACAAGTATCATGAGTGAGAGAATTAGCTGCAGCATGCTTTGAAAGGCTGGAAATAGGTGAAATAAACCCTAAATACCCACATGGTCTACGTCTATAAAATACTATCCAAGAGAAACTTTATTCTGAATCTCATATCTTGTGCTCTGTGCTCCTCCCTGCTACCACAGGCATCTAATCTTAAATTCCCTTTTTTTCACTGCAATTTGAGAAGCCTTTAAATCTTTGGGAATGGTTATTTCTGTCTAAAGAAAAGACTCACAAAATAGATCAGCATCTCTTCAGCCACTGGCACTGCAGCCTCTGTGCTCACCTGGCACATCAGGATATCTGAACGGATCTCTCTGACTGCAGGCCATAAATCAAAATAGCAGCAAGCCAGACAAATAACGGTGTGGTATTTTTTAAAAAATACCTCACAGATTAAGACAAAGTTTTAGTTCTGCATCAAACTCACCAATTCACTCTTTGCAGTGCTTTACAGTGTTTCCAATATGGTCAGCCTAAAGAGTAACAGCAAGAGCTTGTGTCTAGGGCTTCAGCAGTGAGTTAAAAATAAAGGAGTTATTGAACATTTTGCCATGTATTTATAAGAACTGTTGTTAAAAAATCAAGCTCAAATACATTACTCCAACTCTAGCTGCTGAAGTGTCATTATGCAGCCACAGAAATAGTCATATATTTTGAGCAGCGTACAGAACACATGCAACAAACAAGACCAGGAGTGGGTTTTTTAAGGTAGGAAGGGGGCTGGCTTACAATACAAAACCTATTTTGCATTATCCACCTACATCAGAGTATTTTTTTAATATCAGTTTAATGGAAATCCTTTTCTGAGATAGGCCAAGATACTGAACTGCCCTTTAAGATGTCACATGTGACCATACATGAGGTGATCTAGAAAGAAACTTATAAAAAAAGGCTCTAGCAAAGCTTGGACAAACACCAAGCCTGTGACTAAAAATCTCCCTCATCTAGCAGTTCTGGCCAGAAACTTTTATATAAACAACTTTGCATTGTTTTTCTTTTAAATATCACTATATAACAGATGCATTAGGATGTGCTGTAGGAAAAAAAATAAAAAATTTTTAGAAGCAATGGAGAGAAAATAAGATTTCTTTGCAGTAGACATTAAAAAAAGTTTATGCACAACTTTCCACACTGGGTTTAACTACAAGGTCAGTGTTAGTATCTTAACATTTAGCTAAGACCCTGGGAAATAAATATATTGCTCTGAGGAAGGACAAATATGCAAAGTTTTTTGTTGTAAGGAATCTTCTCATGTCTCTTTAAGTAGGATTTGCAGAGTAAAATAAAAAAAAATATATCCCCCCTTGGCGGTGAAAAGAAGAGAGAGTTGACTTACTGTAAAAGGCTCATTTAATGGCTTTTGCATTGTAAAGAAGATGGCAATTCCCAGGGAGAAGGAGCAGCCTTTGGCTTGTCAGTCTTAATGAAGTGCACTCAGTACTTAGCTTCAATGAAGATAGATATCAATAATAAGGTAGACAAAACTGATGAGTTTGGGACCTATTTGCATAAACTGGTACTTATGCTTCTGAAATGCTCACATTACAAATACTAAAACCATACTGATTCCATTCTAACAGATTTACCACATTAAAAGACTGCTATTTATCTACATAAATAAAAATTCTGTGCTGGGTATGAAATGGTGCTTCAGGGATTTCCAAATTTATCAACTCTCCAACTTATAACAACACAACCAGAAACTTTATGAGCACAGCAATATTTATCACTCTCTTTAGCTATACATTTGGTGGGGGGGAGATATTTATTTTGATTGTTCTAGGTAGAAAAGAACTGGAGATACAAGACTTTGGATCATAAAATACACTGGAAAAAGATTCAAGCTAAATTGTTGTGGTTGTTTGATTTTGCAGGGCTGTATAGAGGGGGTTAGACTCAACAGCACTATATTCCTTTCTGTTAATGCATGGCAAGAATCACAAATGGATATTTGAATCACAAATGGATATTTTTTCCCCATGCGTCCTCTGCAAGGATTCATCTGCAGCATCATTAATCTACTCTGCTTTGATGCACACAGTAGCATCCACTGATGCAGGGCATTTTTGCTACAAGAATCACAGAAGTACCATGTGTTGTGATTGATTTAGTTTTTGAAAGCAATTTCACTCACTTCTACACTATCTAATGCACCACAGCATTTAATACTGCTTAACTTTAGGCATGCAAATATTCCCACAAGGAAATGACTTTAAGTGATTTGCTCATTGGAGTCAGGGCACCTTGCAAGACTCAAACTTGAAAAATACATGAAGTTCCACGCTGGAAGGATTCCCATCTCTTCTATCTGGTTTGCCTCTGAACTTGCCAAGAGAGCATAGTGCACAATTTATGACTACCTACAGGCTCAACATCTGTTTCTCTTTTCCTTTTTTTCTCCTCTCCCCCTTCCACAACTGATCCAGAGTTCATGCAGCTGAGGAAGAAGTTGAGATGTAAGATGAAACATGTTGGGTTCCACACTCTTGTGTCACTTTCTGCCAACATGACAAAGCCTGGCAATCTGAAGAGTGGAAATCACCTTCCCCAGGAATCAGCATGTCTGGGCTTTATGGACCCAAGAAGACGAACAGCAAGAGATAAACCAAAGCCTTTCTGGACTGCACTTATTTTACAGCCTCCTGGAAAAAACACAATTTAAAAACACAGTTCAGTGCTCCTCAGATGTGTTGGAGTCATTTCACGCATTCAGTGCAGCACCTGCAAAAATTTCCTAAAAACAAAGGCAGAAATGCAGGTGTTCTGCATATAACAAACTAATCTCTCTCTATCCCTTGAGGTTATGGTGATGTGCAAATCTGTATTGTTTCAGGAAGCAAAATCACAGATGAGTGGATTTAGGGCAAACTAGAAATCATATGTAACATCTCTAAACTAAATAACAGGCAATTAGCTCAACAGGATTCCTTTTTGTGCAACAGTAAGATGAGGAAGGGATTACTGATGGATGTCTTTACAGTTAAATTACTGTTTTCTCAAAAATGTAATAAATAAAAAATGTGAGTTTGTTTTCAATTGGAGAGTTCAAAGTAATTTTTCTTGGTCCCACCCGTGATTTAAAGATTACAATGATATATACTGAAGAGTCTTTCAAATTATAATACATTTTGAATTGAAAATGTAAAAAATGAAAAATTTGGACATTTTTGAAGTTAAAAAAAAGTGAAAATATGTTCTTCCTAATAATATTTAATATTTGGTATTTTCTGAAATTAATTTTTAAATCAGCAATTATGATAGTAATGTATATTAATATATCACCAAACTCTAGAATCCATTTCAGTTTTCCATGTCCAAATTTTTGCAATAATTTTAAAGCAGCTTTGAATACTAATTTTTTTTGATGAGTCTGCTCCAAAACCCTAGACCTGTCAAAAATTGCCAGAATACCTCTAACTGACTTCCCTATAAAGTTGGTGTGTTACAACTACAGAGAGCCTCCTTTTCTTTTATATCATGTTATGCTCTATTAGCAAACCTGTCAGCTGAATCCCAGATCTGTAGTCTCTGGTTCTAGTGACAGCTTGCAAAGTAAAAAGAGCAGAGTCTTGCTCTTCACACAATAGATTTTATCTTCCTTTCAGTGCATACAGTTTAGAAATAAACCTTTTTTGGACCTTTAAGCTGGGCAAATTTGATTCAGAAGAAACAATTAACAGGTGCTGAAGATCAATTCTTTCAACTGACTGTGGGCTTTTTAAGTTAAATTTATACTTTTCAGATCACATACTTCCAAATAAGCATGCAATTATTGATTTTTTTTTAAACTCTTCCAACTACAAAAACCTCTCAAACACAAGCAGATATAGATCCTGTGAAATTCAGAGTTGCAACTAAAACAATCGTACTGAAAAAATACACATTGTCATGTGTGTAGGGATTAATTCCTAAAGTAAGGGGAAGTCTACCTTACTTTCATCTCATGATTTGTTTCCTCCAAAAACTAAGACATTGCCTGATTATTTAGCTAAAAAACACCCTATTGTGGGTTTTTTGGGGTTTTTTTTGCATTTAAAAAAAAAAAGAGTGCTGGTGTAATGCAGAGGGTTTCTAACTAACTTACATATGCTACTGGACATATTAGTTTTGTTCCTTGAATATTTTGCTCCTTTAATTTACAAAGCTTCTACTGATATCTCTTCTAACACCACAAAGTATAACAGAAGACACTATTTTAATACCCAAAGATTTAGTTCCCTAGTGCAGCTCAGTGTCTATTCCAATAAGCTTGTGCAACTGCTATTTCTCCATGGCAGAAAAGGTGCTGTGCATGGGTGCAGAAAAGCAGCTGTGCATTCTACAGCAGATTTCCAGTGCCATGGAAAAGTCATAGTGTGTGTAAAGCCCTTGTCTTGCTTTCCCCTGAAGCCCATTAAAAAAAAATATAATCAAGTAGTGATGCTGGAGCAAAGCTAAAGGACTGGCAAAGGTCACACCTGAAAATAAGGGAAACTCACCAGCCTTCATAATATTCAGCACATTCAACCATTCAGTAAATGCTAATTTAATACCTATCCTCAGATTTCAACAGTCTTGATCATTTTATCAGGGAAGATCTTGCTAAGAACCAAAAACCCCTCTACCTCTATTCATCTCTTCTATCCCTCAGTCATAATTTTATATCTTTTCTCACACCACTCTTCCCTCTCAAGTTTAATACCCTTACTGCAATGTCCTTACAATTTCCATAATATTTCCAGTGATTATATTATAAGCAGCTATTTATAATCTCCCCCAAAAAAGAACTATATAGCAATTATTCTGTTTTGCTTAAAACTGATATGTAAAATTGCACCCTTGAGAGACTTTTGTTCACCTTTCTCTGCAATACATTCCCATTGAATTAGAGTGCATGCAGGGTTTGGCTGGAGTACTGTTGATTTTCTTCACAGTATCTGGTAGGGGGCTGTGTTTTGGATTTGTGCTGAGCACAACGCTGACAGCACAGCGCTGTCGCTGCTGTTGCGGAGCAGGGCTCTCACAGAGCCACGGCCTTTTCTGCTCCTCACCCCGCCCCACCCACCACCGAGGAGGGTGGGGGTGCACAAGGAGCTGGAGGGGACACAGCTGGGCCAGTGACCCCAGCTGATCCAAGGGATGTCCCAGACTAAATGGCCTCCTGCTCACCATACAGAGCTGGGGTCAGGAGGAAGAATGGGGGACCTTCGGGGTGATGGTGTTTGTCTTCCCGAGTCACTGTTACGTGTGATGGAGCCCTGCTCTCCCGGGATGGCTGAACATAGGAAGTTGTGATTGAATTCCTTGTTTTGCTTTGCTTGTGCAGGCAGCTTTTTGCTTTACCTATTAAACTGTCTGTCTTTATCTCAACCCTCGAGTTTTTTCACTTTTACCTTTCCAATTCTCTTCCTCATCCTACCGATGGAGAGTGAGTGAGCAGCTGCGTGGGGATGAGTTGTTGGCTGGGCTTTAACCACGACAGAGACATATAATTAGAAGACAAAAAAAGAAAGTTATTTTGGCTTGGTTTTACTGCATTTGGTATCTATGCAGATCGATTAATGTTTAAAAATCTTCTCGGTAAAAGAGCGGTTTTAAATTTGGGCTATGTGATTCCACATGTTTATAACATATTGCCATCTATAGGCAAAAGGGAGAAAATGCCATCTTTTTGTCTGAACTTTTGCATTGGAAGTAAAAATCCTTCTCCTTCGAGCATTCATACATGACTATTTTTTGTATGTGTACAGAACTGATATAAAGTTTTATAAGATGTTCATGCAAGATATATCATAAAAATTGCGTCCAGTTCTTCAAAAATGAGAAACATAATTTTCAATATAATACTTACAAGGATTTACCTAAAAACAAGTATTTTCTCAGTATTGCATATAAAATGTTTATGCCCCATACTCATATCTCTAGAAGGGAGGGTGTGTGTGTTACAGATAGCATGTTTCTGTGCCACAGATCTAAAAACATTAATTAATAACTGCTAACTCACAACACAAAACCCAAAAGAGATGAACTTTGCTGTTCCGTATGATTATCTCTGCTATGCCAAATTTGTAATTAAAATCTCCACTAGCTGCTACTTGTTCCTTCCTCCCCATGGACATACAAATAATCCACTGCTTTGCCAGCAGAGGGTCAGCTGGCAAAAGCCCAGGGGGAAATGCTTTGATCTAGCATGAGAAGACCCTACATCAGTGAACTAACACAGTATATGGTTGTGTTCCCAGGACACAGATACATTAAAGATGAATTTTCAGTCATGATGACAGATAAATAAGCAGTTGACATGCAGTAGATATCTTTGCGAATATGTATGAACTTAAGTTACTTAAATAAAATTAAAACCAAAACCAGCCCTTTTCTTTCTGGTATTATGGAGACTCAAAAGTAATTATTTCAACAGAGTCAAAAGCTTCTGTTTTGTTTTTCTGCCAGTTTCCCCCCTGAAAGTTAATTTAATTATTTGACTTACCTGCCCAGTAATTTCAAGAGGCCCACAGTAATTTAACTGCATGGACTGTAAAATGTCACACAAACTAATAATATACTGAAATATTAACTGAGTGTTATAAAAATCAATACGAGTCAAAGGTACAGGAAGAGAAGGAACAAGTGAAAATTAAACAACGGATATACCACATGGATCTGGAGGATGATGGATAGGCTGAGGGTTAAGATTGAAAAATGAAAGTTCTAGAACATATTGAAAATGAAAGAAAACCAACTGACAGCTAATTATTGAACCTAAACCTGCAAAGACATGCATTAAGGGAACAAATTACACTGTTCAATATTTAATTCACTAAGCCTTTTTTTCCCCCCTGGGGCAGACCAACTTCTGATTTGATCTATGTGGCCGGATGGGGATGTTAGAAGATTTAAAGTATTTCTCACTCCCACTTTGTTGCCTGCCAGTGCCACAGAATGGACAGTGGGAGAAGGACCTTTTCCTTCCTCCACAGGGATGGTAAAGAACAGGAAAAGGTCACATCCCAAATTTCTTCCACTTATAACCTTAGCAGACAGCTATGCCAGGGATGTATGTGGAGCTTTTTGAAGGACACTTCCGCCCTAGATAACAGAATCTGGGATGCAGATCAAGTTCAGTGCAATCCAGCTGCTAGCCCAAAGCCTCCTGAAGCACTTTCCTGTCCTCAGAAAAGCCACATTTCAGTTGTTCTTATTCCCAAAAAATAAAGTTGATAGGCAGCTTCAAATAAAAAAGTCTAATATTAATTAAACCCAAGCCCTGTTATGAAGTGTTTGATATTTTTTATATATATATAATTGTGATATGACTGTGTCCCCACCCCAGAGTATCAGCCCTGGGAAGAGTAGTGTGGAACAGGAAACTTGTCTTCCTGCTCTGGAGAACATGCTGAGGTCACAAAAACATCCTCTGCTCCAGGCTGGAGCAAACCCAAGAATTTTGACTTCTTTTAATGAGATAAAGAGTAAAATATTTCTGAAGCTCATCTGGGATATTCTGACTTTTTCTGAATTGGAACAAAACTACCAAACCAAAGTCTCCCACCTCCCAAGTCTACAATCTGCCCACCAACAGATCTTCCTCTGTACATTTCTCTAAGGGAAAATCTCCCCTGAAAGTTTTACTGCAGCTACTATAGTCCCACAGGAAGCTTAATTCCATAAAAACATTCACTTCTGTCAGCTGGGAATAAAGTTAAGGCTGCAAGGCTAAACACAGTGTTGTATTCTTAGTTCTGTACCCCTGCTCAAACTGTGACCTCCCGTTAAGTCACTTAAAGATGTCTCTAAAGCATATGAATAATTCAGAAGGCTAATTTTCTTCAAGTGTCCATTCAATCAACTGCATTTAAAAATGTGCTTCCTTTCTTCCATTGCTGCTCTGTTTTCCCCTCTTCCCAGCAGTGAATTGCCATCTCTGTGTGTACTTTAAAGAGAGTTCTAAGTATGACAAATGATGTTAATGAGCTATTATCAAAAGCTGGTCACCTCCCTGTGACTTTTTCAGCTTTCTGCCAGAACATGGCAAAATTCCTTTTAATGTATGTACACTCTGAATGCATTGAAAAGGGAGTACATAACTCACTCAGGCCTTTTCTTCTCAAGGGCAACAGTTCCCCTTAATCCATCACCGTAGCCCAATGAGGCTAATACAATATTCTACTGCAAACTGTTATGAACGTACTTTTCATTTTATAATGTCTTTCATCCAACAGAGATGGACCCCAAGGTGTTTTAGAGATTGCATTGTATGGTGTGATAATAACAGTACATGGATCACTGCACTCATGCTGAAATATAGACTCCTGTAGGCTGGAAAGCAGCAGACATCTCCCACTGCCAGGAGCACTGTGCAGTATATTAAGGCAGAAATGAAGGCTACTTTATCCTCTTGTGCCCACAGGTGAATACAGGTAGGCTGGACTCTATTTCCTTGTGATATAATTTAGCCAGTAAATGAGAACCAACAGTGCCAGAAATACAGCCTGATTTTTAATTACTTCTGAGAACATGTTGTTTCCTTGTGTTAGAGTTGAAAGAGAGTTTAAACTGTACAAATCCAAGGTCAGCTCTGCCTTAATTTTGACCTCAACAGAGTTCAGACAACCTGAGGATCATCTGCTCCCTGTCAAGTGAACCTCGTACTCTTAGAAGCACCAATGTGGTACTACTCTGATCATACCAGGGGCTGCTGGAAGGGGTAGCATTAGGACACAGCAGCCAGGTCTTCCTTCTGAAGAGAGGCTGATAATTTCCATTCCCTTGGTGGTGCTGGAGACGGCTGGCCCTTTATTTCATGTGCTTACCTGAACTCTTTGTTTGCATTTCTATGTTATTGCTCTACATTTTGGGTGTACCTCAGGTAGGTATCATCTTTATGTATACATTGCGCACTAGCACTGATCCAATTGGAGTTCCTACCTCCTAAAACCTATTTGATATATATAAACCAAAACCAGGAGAAAAGCAAAGGAGAAAAATAGATTCAGTATAGGCGCTTAATTTTTCAGTTTTATTGACTTCTTAAACTAAACGCTGCAGGTTAAAAATGCCATTTTACAGTTATCATACCCTATCTCAGGACACTTTAATACTGGAAATAAGATTCTCTTATAGGATTTAGCATTAATTTGCAGGTAAAAAGAATGCTGTTGCTGAGCAAAAGTGCGAGCTCAGCCACTAGCTAGTAAGTGTGCATGTTCAAAATCTCCTCACTCTGCATCCTAAAGAGCTCACCCTTGCTTCCTCAGACATACGCAAAAGTCAGAAAATATTCTCCTCACTGTATTTCTGTCATAACTGAGAAACAGTGACTTCTATAAGCCTCATAAGAAGGGAGAAACCACTATTTTGGTTTAATGCTGAGGCCAATCTCTTAGACTGACCATGTCCAGACTTTCTAAAACTTATGGAAGGCCTTTTCAGGGGGTAGTGAGGTCTTAGATCTGTGAGATTTGAAAGAAAAAAACTTCATAAGATATCACTATAAAGACTGTTTCAACATAGGCACCATCTTTTGATGGGATCAGGACTTTCTGACTGACCCAATCCACTGCTACCCATGACTGGTGGAGTTCAGTGAGCCTATTGCAGACACCCCAGGAACATCCATAGACAAGAATAACTGTGGAAAGGATCAAAATCAACAAAGTTTTAGAATTCCTACATTTACTGAACTAACTGGATAAAAAGGATAGCAGAGGCTAAAGATTCCAGGTGTATCTGCAGTGAAGAATTACATTTTTCAGGATTCTTCATGTATTTATTTACTCTGAACTCTTGTTTTTGTGGCTATGACATACAAAATGCCATAAAGATTTTAAAATCCTTCTGGGTGTTTTTATTTTAAATGTCTGCTAATTCTTTTGTAACTGAGCAAAGTTCATTTTTCATGATTTCAGAACACAAAATTTCTAATTCAACCTTCCCCTTTATTTTCTTCTCATGAGCACTGCATCAATACTTTATTCTGAGGTGAAAGTGTTCAAAAAAAGTAATAAAAATTGCATGGAGATAAACACTCTTGTATTAACAGTTCTCCTTTAGTTATTTTTTCAGTGTATTCTAGCAATCCCAATTTGTTTAGGAGAGAGAAAGCTGATGTAGAGAGCACAAAATGAGTTTATTAGCATCTAGTTACAAAATCTGTAAGAAAATGATTCACCACAAATTAATTCAGCTGTGTAATTTGAGAAAAAAAAAATTAAGATCGACATTAAACAGCACAAATAACAGTTCCTTCATAATAAAAAAGAAATAGAACAAGTCAAACGAGACTTAAAAACACTCAGAAACTTAGAGGGAACAGATGTCTTCAAGACTTGAAACACCATTAAGTGGCTGAAGATCAACAGTTCATATCTCTCTGGAGCCCAGACTCTATTTGATAACCTTCTAGGTGGAATAATGCGAACAAATGTGAATTTAACATCTTGATAAAGTATTAAACTACAAACTGAAGAACAAAGCCTGGGTGTTTCAGGTTGGGGTTTTGTAGTTTCCTTGAGCTAACAAATTCTTCTGATTATTATTATTACTTATGCTACTGGGGACAATGGCAGCTGTATTTCTCTTGTTGAGTAATAAGTGCCCCAAATTATTCTGTCCTGGCAATAGCATGTAACAGTCTTTGCTTTTGAAAGCTTCTTGGGCTTTGACCTTGCAAACATTTGCATTTTTTTTTAACTTTAAGCACCCCAGTAATTCTGCTGAGCTCAGACTGAACAAATGAGAATGATCGACAGCTGGAGGCTCCTGCAATGCTGATGGGAGGCTGCAGCTCTGCGTGTGTTCCCCTTTGTTTGGAAGTGAGGAATCCTCCTCACCCAATCAGAGCAACTGCTGTAATGAGAAAGGATCCCTTCCCCGGGGAACTGAAGCAGACAGGGATGAGAACGAACAACAAAATGCATTCAGAGAAATTCCTTCTGAGGCAACACTGAAAAATTCATATGCTTTATTTTAAAATCCCCCCTCTTATTTCCTCTAATGTATATAAGGGTCATAAACTTCAGCTTGCTGTGTGAGAGATCATATACCTGTGGTGATGAGGACTGTGAAATAAACATGTTTTCAGTGTTATATCTGATTGAAATCTTGATTTTTTTCTGTTATATTTACTTTGATTTTTACACTGATTCTTCTGCTCCTCAGTCCTTAGATGATCAGACAGTACTGTAAAAATTCATACACTATGAACAAAATGAAATATATTACCGAGTCTGGACTTTTCTTACTAATTTGAAAATTACAACAGCAAACCAATTAGACAGTTTGGCAAACAGTTCCAATGTATATTAACTAGCAGAACTCCACCAAACAAGCATCACCCCCTGTATGACTCTGTAGCAGAGGCAACAGTGGCAACACTCAAAGAATTTCCATTGGTGTGCTGCATGCCTGGAGGTTGGAAGCGACACTGCTTCTTCCAAATTTGGCTTTATGTGGGAACTACAGCTGCAGACAGCAGTGGGAGACTCTTCCAGAGGTGACCAGCACCTTCTTCTGACACAGACTTATCAGTGGTGTCCTGGCTCTCACAGGCAACCAGGAGACCATGCTTTGCAGCAGACAACTTCCTGATCTTCTGCATCTCCCTTCTATGAAAGGTGACATCTCCAAACTATGACTGTGTTGCCACTGGGACCATTAATCTTAAAGCTATTCTTTCCCTAACTTCATGGCAAACTGCAGTAGAGCATGTATCTTGAAATATGTCCTGTTTGTCACTGCATATATATTTATTTTAGGAAATACATTCATATCTAACATTTAATACCTCAAAGGTGGTACATCCAGAAGTGGTCACTTTAAGCAAGGGCTAAAAACCACTACAGAGAGAGTACAGTGGGAATATGGATCTTGGATAAGAATATGTAATATGACTACTTCTGTTTGACAAAATAGCCTTTTCACTCAGTGCTGCACAGAAAGAAAGATGGACTTCCTAACAAGCAACTCTTAAACCCCTGTGTAGGCCAAATTCTGCCATGCAGCCCACAAAACACCAAAAATCCCAACTGAAAATGGTCTACAGCCATTCAGACACTGACAATTGTCAAGGCCAAAAGTGGAACAAGGCTGACATTCAAAGGGAGTCTTTGTGCATTTTCTCAGTAAATGCATACTGAGAACTGAGCGGGTGGAGAGGAAAGGGAAGAAAGTTATTTTAGCCATTCCTGGTACAGTAAATCTTGGGATCTGAATAACAAACAACAAATATATTTATTCAGCGTGGGACTTGGCTAACTTTGGAACTGTTCAATTTATCTATCTTATATTGAGATGAATCACTCTCAGGAAGTGTTTCTGAAGGGAATGAAGCTCAGCTAGCCGCAAGTGAGACAACTAATAGATGTCTTTGCTAAGACAGAAGAATTTCTTATCTTTTATCTCTACTGTCTCCTATAATAGTACTTTAAATGTAGCATCAGCTCCTCAGAGCCAATAAAAATTCTTCTGTTAAACAGGTACCCTGGAAGCCACCATTCTACACATGTATAAAAAATGCAGAATTTGGGAGACTCTTAAATCCATCAGAGAATTGCGTGTTCAGATAAAGCAAAACCAGCAGATTAGTCATGCTGCTTTAATGCAAATAATTGCAGTCCTTGCTTACATTTTCCATGGCAATGCCCATCTTTTGTGAGATAATGCCTTTAAACACTACCCCGCACAAGCTTCACTGAGTCTTAGCTGACTCCCTCAATCCCAGCAGTGTTAATCCATGATTAACTCCTAGATCTGTTCACAGGTCTGTTCTTTAAACCTCAGAAAATGTAATTCCTCTTGACTGCTCCTTAATAACTTGTTCTCCTGCTCCCCTTCCTTCACAATTTAAGGCATTGAACTGCTCTCATTCCTTGCTGGCTCGTGGTGGATCAGTAACCAACACAATGGCAGGAACATCATCTCTGTGCTGCTGTCAGCCAGAAAAAGAGCCAATATTTATGAGACTCCCAGGTTGTAATCCACC
Source organism: Aleadryas rufinucha (assembly GCA_013397815.1). Lineage (NCBI taxonomy): Eukaryota > Metazoa > Chordata > Aves > Passeriformes > Aleadryas > Aleadryas rufinucha. The sequence goes on along the minus strand of VZTH01014149.1, from coordinate 527,010 downwards.
AGAAATAAGATATGAAAGAAGAGTGTCTAGTGCTGCACCTCAGTCAGGATGATGGTAAGACTATAAAATTTTGGAACAAAAAAATATTTTTATGGTATATTTGCAGTATTTCTACCACTATGAGCTTTTAGTACACAACCAAAGCTTCTGCACCACCATAGCAACAACTATTAACAGTAACTGTCAAGAAAATTGAGTGGCAAAGACCTATTTCTGAAATGCAGAAATCTGAGAATAGTCTGTTCATTAATATGTAAATATATAAAGTGTCTAAAGTTTTAGTATACATCTCAGGGCTGGGAAAAACAAAGGAACAGAAGACAAGGTTGAATAGAAACTAGATCTACTTGATGATTCTGGTTCTTTGTGAGACTGAAATGTTTGAAAACATTTACAAATGTCATAACCACAATGTAATGTCAGAAAACCCCTGTTAATTTTGGTATTTCACTCTCAAAATAATAAACTATGTCATGAAAAAGTCAATTTTGTTTTAAATGGGCTCTCATAAATGTAAGATATTAGATACATTTTAGAAAAAAGCCTACATATTTCATAGAAATAAAAAACTCCCTCTAAATAATTCAGACTTCTCATGAAGTAGTTATGTAGGAACTGAGTAATCTCATACTGGTAGGTCCAGGCATAGCAAACACAGGTATATTTCAACATTTATTACAGAATTCTCTGCATGGAAATATTTGAAATATTCGTTGGCTTCCTCATAATACAGAAATTTCAGTTACTTTTCCCTTTTAAATTTACCCTAATGTAAAGTTATTTAAGCATGAAGTTAACATTTGAATAGAAGAGAGATATTTCACAGACAGTTCAGGGAAAAGAAATAAGGCCTTGGTTCTCATCACGATGAGCAGCAGGGAAAAAATATTACAGTACAAAAAGCAGGGAGACATAAAGATCAGGGAAACAATAGAAAAGAACAAAGTAGGAGGAGGTAGAATAAATAAGTCCCAAGAGAAAGAGACTTTACACAAATCAATATAGAAAGTTCCAGCTCAGGTCTCATTACACAGAACGGTTGACTGAGGAATAGAATTAAGGTTTGCAAAGGTGAATAGGGATAAAAAAAAAAATTGCTCTGCAGTCAGGAGCCTTCGCTTTTCAACTTTTTCAACCATCTTCAGTAGAGATTTTGCTGTAGTAAATTCAGTGTGTATCCAGAATAAACCAACTGGGAGTAACAAAAGAAATTCAGGTGTAATTTTCGTTTTGAGTGCTTCTACCTCGTAGAAACAAAATCCAAAGAGACAGAAATACTAAACCTCACTTTCTTCTGTCTTCTTCGTATTATTGTATCTGTAATCTATCTGTATGAAATACAATAAAATTGCATCCAGTTTAACAATGAGAAAGCAAGGGCAGAAGAATGTATTAAAAAGCATATGTCACACATGGGGAAAAGAGTTAAAAAAAGACAGAAGCAAGAGTTATGATTAATATGGGAGAAAATTAAAGCCATGTGTGAGTTCAATGAAAAGAAAGAGTTTATCAAAAGATAAGTAAGATCATGTGTTGAATAAAGGTACTATACAATCTTATTTGTCTTAAAAATAGATCCCCATTTCCATCACTTGTTAGTGTTGGCATAACTACAGAATTTTGTTCCCATTGCATATTTAGACCTGACAACTTGTACATTACTTTTTCTTCCTGGAAAGTTCAAGCTAATTATTGATGCAGTGACCCTCTTTACCTGAGCATGGATTGCTCTGGGAATCAGAGTTGGCAGAACAATCTGCACATCGTTCCAACAACCTCTGTCATTATTTTTTCTAACCCAGAAGGCCGCCAAAAGTCAAATGTGACCTTGAAGTGTAGACAAATGTTAACTCCTTGGAATTATGACTAAAATCCTTTATCAGAATTAATTCCTCTATGATTCATTGGTAGTCTAACAAAACAATTCCTCCAGATGTTCCCTTGTTGTATATATCTTTACATGTTCCCTTTGTTTTACAGGCCCAAACCAGTATCTGGAGATAAATTCGATAATATTTTAGATATACTTAATTCATATTATTGCAGATTATGTATATATTTATGAATTCCATTATTAAAATAAATCACTATTTCATATGAAACTAATTTTTCCTACTGGAGTCAAAGTAAAAACTATTGAACTCAAGGAAAAGGGTGTTTGGACAACTTTTAGTACTAGAGAAATAAACTCTGCATTTTGTGGAAAGAGAGACTATAGGTTTATTTAACATATTCCCTTAAAATCCCTTGCAGTAGAGAAGACACAAGAGCCATCATTAGGCTTTTCTGACTGTTACATTCCCATGGAATGAAAGTCAACACTATGGCAATAGATGTTTGCTATGCATTTGCTTAAGTTCAAGATACTTTGATAATGAAAATAATGTATATTACTTATATGGTAAGGAGTCATGAGACTTGTTCCTGAATCACAACAATGTCTTTCAGTCACGTTAGTGCTTATGAATAAAATAAGACAGAATACAAGGTGTTGGAGGCTAACATTAGGAGTGTTGTTCCATCAGTGTTATGCTCATTTTCTTTTCTCTGCTCTATACAAGTTAGATCATAATCATTTCCAGAGCACTGGAAGCCAAACTAAGACTTCCCTTGTCTTGAATGTTATAATCACGTTGGAATGTATGTTAAGAGATAGAATATATTTCTTTTCAAAATATTACAGTAAATCACATCACAAAGGTCAGAGCTGTGATTGCATGAACAGACTTCATTATGTCAAATCTTGATTTTTGTAGCTAGTGATGTAAGCTCAGAATAGCGATTACCAGAAGGAATCCTAGAAAGAATTGTATGTATTTGTTTTTTATCAGCTAAACGCAGCTTTCACGGCTTTATCAACAGACTTCTTTACATCTCCATAGAGTGCTCATCTACCTACAATTTGTCTTCCACAAATGCTCTTAGTCCCTTTTTCTAACATTCCCTCCATTCCTAAAATCTGTCCTTTCTTATACAGTTTTTAAATGATAACCTGAGTATTTCTATATTACAATTCTTTTTGACCTTTCCACAAAGTTTTTGCAAGCTAGATCTCTCTTTTTTTCATATTCCCCAGCCATCTTCTGCCTCTTACAGGACTAATTTTTTTCATCTTGATGACCACTTAGAGCTTTGCCTTGTTTGTCCTTGTATAGATAACAAGTTTCTTGGGAAGGTTTCTCAGGAAAATGGAGAAAGAGAGAAAAAAAATAAAGTTTATTTTAAAGAAAATCAGTAACAAGGGCAAGCATGATAAAAATGCATGCACCCCATGAGGAGAGGGGTGACCAAGACACTGCCAACTCTCAGAAGAGAGCAAGCTGAGCACTAGTGAAGGTATATTTGGAATCAAGTCCATTCCTTCTACAGTCATGTCTTCTCTAGTGCCCCCATTATTTAGGACATTAATACAGAGAATACATAAACCTGGAAAAGTGCTAGGACTTGGGTGTTGATTTTGTCTGTGATTGATACACTGCTTAACCTTTTGTCTTGCCAGGATGCACACCAACATCACTGAAATTGAGATACACTTTAGTAGTGCAAACTGAAGTTTCCTCAGTTTTGTAACTCTGACAATGGCACATGGTACTGCAGCTACTGCTGGCCATCATTATGAATGGAGTCTGAAAGCATTGCTTCTAAGTTTCTTATACCTCTGGAAAGTCTCAGTCAGTGTCCTGGATTAGTTCTGGCAGTGACAGAACTGGATTACAGTATGTTAATTGGCAGTAAAATGAAGGAGGTTTTTTTCCCCCAGTGAAATATCAATAGTACATGCCACCTTGAAAAAAAAAATAGTTATTTTAACTTTGCCAGCCCAGATAATTTTCTAATGGCAGATTCAAGGCAAGAGAGAGCACTGCCTAGTAAGGATAAAAGACCAGACTAAGCAATAGTAGCTTTCCTCTCTCACTACTCCCTTCTTTGTTGTGGATCCTCTCAGCAGAATCCCTTATCCTCACCTCTTTTTCTATTTTTTAGGAGTGGCAAAGTCAACATCACTACTTTCCCTTTCCACATACCACATTCAGAAAATGAAGGTGGAAGCAAAGAGGTTTATCTTCTCTACATTCTGTAACCCAGGCAGAACTTCCTGTCAACTCTGTCAAATTTATGCATCAATTTCTGTTCTATGTGAAAACCTACCCAGTTCATACAAAGGCTATGTAGAACAGCAACCATAACTTCAAAATATCATAAAATAATTAGAGTTGAATGGATGTGACCTGAAGATAATAAGCAAGCAATATTATATCCCTATAATTTTGCACAGTTACCTCTTCTTTCAATGTACATTCACTCATTTATCTGTTACAATATGTTTCTAAATGTTGGGGCATCCACTGTCCCACTAAAGTGGCAAGCATTAAGAAAGTACTTAGACCCTGCCAAGGTGTTTCTAACAGGCATTCCTAGTCTCTTTCCAGTTAGACTCAACCCAAGAAACACAGAATAACAAAGCCAGTGCCACTCTGACAAAGGAGGAATTTCTTTGCCTGATAAGAGACTTTTATTATTTGATACTGTTTATCTCATTTATTCCATTTCTTAAATCTAGTGCCATAAGCCAGATGGTAGGAATCTTCATATCATAGATTGCAAAGTGGCAGCAAACATCAGCCAGAGAACTTGCATGATGTAAAGCAAAGGAGTGATGAAAGTGATAACCTTTGTCTTTCTCCTCATTGTGCCTGAGGTCTGCCACTGGCATCTGCCAGCAATTCAGCGTATGCAGGGCTGAAGCATCCGTCCCTTCCTGCCCAAGGCCCATTAGATTTATAGATAGAGCTTAATTTAACTCTGTCTTCATTTGCACTTCCCTTTTTTAGCAAATGATCACTCCACTACTTCATTTTCTGCTTTCCTGTGCAGAGTAGGTGCACTATAGCAGACTGCACTAGAGATCTCTCCTGCCTGGCCGCTCTACCATCCGTGACTTCACTGCAGCAATAGACTTGTTACGAGGAAAACCAGCTGGCCCTACTCCGTGAGGGAGAGCCCGTGTTTAAGCTGGGGGATGCAGCCATCCAGCCCTGTGTGAGAGCCCGGCTGCGGCGGCGGCAGCTCCGATTCCCCGCAGCACCACGAGGTGTCAGGGCACAACCGCGGCTGCGGCGCTGCGGGAGCGCTGGGGACCCGCACAGCCCCGGCCCGGGCTCAGCCCGGCTCCGAGCCTCGACCGGCAGCTTTTCACTGGCGGCAGGAGAACGAGGCATCCCAACCCCTTAAGCACGCACCTTCTCTTCAGCAGAGAAGCTCTCCCTTCTTTCTCTTTCACTAACAGATTAATGAGTGTTCATATTTTTTTCCAATTTATTAATAAGATTTAATGCAATATTTTCAAGGGGAATGTGGGATAAGCAAGATAGCTACAGGACTAGCAGAACAAAGTCCGTTTTTTAACTGAGTTTTCACGAGTTCTTTTTAAAGAAATTTCCACTTCTCTCATCTCCCAAATTAGCAGGCAGCAGGTTAGAAGGTGCTCGTTTCCAGGAAAACAATCCTACTTCCTATACTTCTTCAATTTCTTCCAGCAGAATCCATCTCTACTCCTACTGGGCTGAATCTATTTAAAACATCAACTAATACTCTACACCTGCCTGCTTTCCTCCAACAGAGCAGACACAGCTGTTTTCTCATGGTTTTAAAGTACCCATGCTCTTTGTTACATGATAACCTTAGTGGTACATATTCTTTGTCACAAACATTCCTGCAATGTAAGTCCAGGGTGGTGAAATAACCTTATAATGGAAACAGATGAATTGTCTAAAGCCATCTGTGGTCAGCTCCCAAACTTTTCCCTCAGGAAGGACTTGTTGGAAGTCCTTGCTGAATGACAGAACTCCTTCATTTACAGCATTGCCCAAAATGGGATTTCCTGCTGCAAATTTTCACTGCAGAAGTTCATTATATCAAAATTGTTGATTTCTTTCCTCTGACCTATAGTGGTCTGTCACCAGTGCACACCCAGTGACTTGCTCTTAGTGCAAAAGATATTTATTTTAATTTATTTTTATTTCTAGATCATATATAGAATTAAATTCTTGCTAACTTACTTCTAGAGAACAATCAAGTCTAGGTGTTGTACAAAGGACAGGCACAGCTACTTATGAAGGCAGATTAATTTAGCATTATTTAATGTGAGTCCAAGTAATTTCACAACTTGAACTTCCACAGTTATCCTTTAAGAAATACCTATTGGTGCACTAAGCCCTTTTCTGATGAGACACATTGCTCAGGAAAGGACCTAGTGGCATTTAAGTGGAAGAAGATTCCAGTCCAATATAGAAGTGTAGCACAAAACAGGCAGATAGGCCTTTTGGCTTTCCTATATTGAAGAGGATGATTAGAGGTCAGAAACCTCAAGAAATCATTTCCTGCAGAAGGCCATGCACATCAGGTGTAGCTAAGCTACCCACTTTCTTTGTTCAAGCAGAATAAGAACAGCACCTAGTATCCAAGGTGCAGATTGATTAAGCAATCTGTTGCAAATCTGACTCATGTACAGTCAATTGTAGCACAAGAGTTTTCAAGCCTTGTGCAAATTGTTTACCAGGACAGTCATTTTACCACAGTGGGTCAGAAATGACAGATTGCAAGTGACTAATTTACAGTGTGACATCCCTTCCCAGAGCACAAGGAAGCTGCTCACAAAAGGGGAAATACATGACTAATTATTTCCCCCATCTGCATTTCACTGACTAGAAAGGATAATTTGCCCAGCCTTGTTTTGTTACTGGCTAATTGTGACCTGAATGATGTCATCTGAGTGAGTAAATGCCCCAACAGCGATACAGAGCTTGGGGGAGGCTGCAGATTTTCTATATGTGGCCTTTGCAAAGTGAGGCCATAAAAACTTTGAGTTACTGAGTAATGAGGGAGCTAGTAAATCTTCACTCTTTTTGTTTAACACCTCAGTTTCCACTTTTTCTTTTAGTTTCTGTCCTTTCATTCAGACCTTTCCAAAACAGATATTTGTCCCCTACTGAGCACTTTCTCCACTCTTCAGAAGAAACATAGGAAAAACTGAGTAATTTTCAAAAAATAAGCAAGTCCTATTTTGTCAGTAGCCCAAGCTTTCCAGCCAAGAGAAAAATGTAAGTGAGAAACACCATACTTTTTGCCATCCTTTGGGAAAAGTGATCAAAACATGGTGTGATCATGATGCCTCAAAAGTTTTGGCTTGCAAACACCAAAGAAACATGAATACATTCATTTAGCAGCAAATGGGAATTGTTGTTTTCTCTGCAAAGAGCACACTGCACTTTGGTGGCCAAATGGACTGTTTGCTCTTCTTTCTACTGTGTCTCTCATCAAGGGACCTGAGACTATGGATATCACTGCCTGCCAGTACATCACTGCTTAATTAGAAATTCAGAGCTGAAAGAGTGAGTATAGGTGACATTATGTCTTAGCAGGAAAGCTGCAGGAGGGAATGGGGATGGATAGACACAAATAAGGATAGCAAGCACGACTAGATTGGAGCAGAGCAGAAAAGCAGGCAACTAGACGAATCAGAACAAAACTGCCTACGCAAAACTGTCTGTAAATTGCTACAAGACACATTTTTCTCTGGATCTTGGTACTCTGAGCATTCTTGTCCTTCCACTGCTGTAAAATATCTGGATCACTGAAAATGTAATGAAAGATTTTCTCCTCTAGAGGGAAGAACCACCTACTAATGCCAACAGTCTGTTTACTCAAGTGAGTAGTTTAGCTAATGAACTCTATTTACACTCGATTTACACTCTATTTTACACTTTTTTTCTGAAGGAAAAAAAGCTCACTAATGTCAAAGCCTCTAATTATTCAACTTAAAACCAAATTCTTATTCCAATATACAGCAGGTTTTTTTTCCCCTTGAATTTAAAGTAGGGACATTTCAGTCTTACAGAATTGAAATGCCATGTACATCTGCAACAAATTTATTAGACATCTATTTCAGGAATAATATTTTGTACTTTGTTTGAAACTGAAATAAAAATAAGCCTCAACATTGTGATGAAAAAAAAAAGAAATATCATATTCTTTCCCTAGCTCTGTGACGTATATTATTTCATGTGTGGAGCTGTTTATTTTTTTCCAAAGGATCCTCACTTAATTCAATATATAGAATATGCTAGAAATATAAAATGGTCTTTTCTCTCTGTTTTATACTTGTGCCTTTTCAGTGGCTGCTGTACAGAAGTGGGGCAAAGGTGGAAAATACTTTCTCCCTCTTTCAGGGGGGCTTGTTAAGGATCAGGCAAAATCACAGCTCTGTCCCCCTGTGAGAGCAGGGAAGAGAGGTGGCCATGATTCAGCCTTCTCCACCCTCTCTTCTACATCAGCAGCTGGGCTACATCTTCCAGAACCTGCTTTCAGAAGACATAGTTACAGCATTCCTAGCAGCTCACAAAGAAAGCTTCTGTGTTCCTCCTCAAGGTGCATGCCAGTCCACAAGCCATTCCAAAGGCTCTGCCAAAATAGCCGCACAACACTTTGATCCCCATTCCCCCCAAAAAAGCCCTTTAGGTAAAGAGGTCACAGGCTGCAATCTATAGGCTGTCCCAAGCCTGCACAGCATTTGTTGGTTTACATGATGGTAGCTTTCTTGGTTTCACCTTCTAAATCCTATTAAAAGGCAGCTAAAATATGTGATTTTTATTCAGGATATTACTTTTCAATCCAAACAATTCCAGCAGTTGCCACAGAGATAGTTTTCTCAGTCTCAGAATGGACTGACAAAAAAGAAAAGCAATGGTGTAAGAAACTACTAATAGGAAGAAGTGGATAAACATCTTTATCAAGATATAGAAAAAGCTTGAGAGCTCTATTATGGGAAATGTATGTTTTCCCTTAGCAGGAGCAGCCAGGGAAGCAGAAGACAGCAATTTCCTTCATTTGTGTGAGTTCATCTGTTGTTGAACTTCACTTTCCAGCAACGACTTCTTTCCCCCGGAGTGTGAGTCTAAGCCACACTTCCTTTCTCTCTGAATGATAGTTACGGGCAGGCGTTTCCAATGAATTTCTCTGTTGAAGCCTATGCTCTTTCATGAGCTCTCTTTTTAGCACCTTGAAGCTCATGTTTGTCCTGCTCTGTGCTATGAAAGCTCACAAAATAGATAGCTCAATTAAAAAGTATAAACTTTTCCAGACACTTGAACTTGATAGAAGTTCATTTGCCCATAGCAATCCCTTCCTCCTCAAATGCATTCATGAAAGCGTTTGTGAGAAGACAGCAAAGTAAACACATTATTGCTCCTGTTCCTCCATGTATTTTCTCTGCAAATACACTCTGCCTTCCCTAAGGATATTGGAAGGGCCCTTCCTTTTGCTTCCTTCTTGTGTAAGCTGAAACTCACTTTATGGAAGAATTATGAAGCAATGCCAAAATGAGAAAAGAGAAATCACAGGCAGCTGTGTGTTGTGGTGGAGGAGCTTGTAGAAGCTTTACATGCAGCAGGAAAAATGACAGTGTGAGTGCTTCACCCAGCTAAGTAGATTACCAAATGTTCTGAATTTACAATTTAAATGAATCAATCATTTTGGCTATTACTCTAGATTTAGACTAGTGGAGTTAAGAACAAAATCTGTCCATTGTCTTTAAGGCAGCTGTTAGATATATGAAGCATTAAAACAGGCTTCCTAATGCAGAAAAAATACCCCAACAACCAAACAACAAAAAAAAGCCTAACGCCCACACATGCATCCCACCACTGCTAGTGAAAGTACATCCAGAAAAACTCATGATCATTATAGAGGCAAAAATTACCATAGACCTTTTCTGCAGAGTGGCACCAACTTGACTACTTTACAATGCAACTAATTTGTCAGATTGTTTGATAAACCTTCTTTGGAAAGACAACAAAAGAACAGGAGTTTAGACAAAGGCTTTCAAAAACTGAAAAGGAAGGTAGGCACATAAATCTCATCATCTTCAGTGCAGATGGTGTCCCTAGCTTCCATGTATTTTATTGGGAATGATCAACAGACTTAAATTTTCTTTTCATGCTAAATTATTTCTTAGTTCTTCAGTTTTCCTGTGACTAATCTGATATGAACTTGATTAGAGTGAAGAAACAATCAGATCCGTATCCTGGTCTGGATAAGCTGAGTGGTTTTCAGTTGTTTTTGTTAGATGTTCTTGCCTGCAAGGAAAATGCTGTCCTTTCACTTTAAGAAAGATGGACAAACCGTGCCATGGTTAACAAAAAAGCTGCAGACATTTATGAGAAAGTGTACAATCTCATCTGGGAAACATTATGCAGTGATTAAATTCCAAGTAATTTCAACCTAAGACTTACTATTTTTTCTTGTTTGTTTGAGTTGGCTACTAAGATTGATCACCGTGGAGAAATGAATCACAACACTGGCAAATCCTGAACACTGACCATTCAATTAGACCTGTTGCTTTCATTAACAGTTAGTTTTACCTTACAAGAGAAGACAGTGAGCTATTTAATATGCTAAACATTAGCAAATTGAAAAAATGCAAGACATCTGTGGAGTAAATCAGGCTACTGATCTATACTGAAAACATTCATCAGCAAGTGTCCTTATACCTGTAGGACAGTAGCATGTTAATGACCTGGTTGAACGTGAATAATGAGGAAGACTGTCTTCCAATCCCTGCTCCCCACTGCTCATTCTTCACCAGCATGCACCACTATATCATTCATTCCTCTTCTTTCATCTCCTTCCACTCCAATTTTCACTTATCTCCACACTCCTCATCACTCCACCCCTCTTCTACTTCCAATGCTCAGATGTGGGAGAAGAGCTTTCTGTTTGCCTTTTTACAACTATCCTTCTTATTTTTCCTTTGAATATTCTTGACTCCATATAGCTTTAACAAAAGTCCTTAGTCACTATGATTTATAGTGGGTGGGCATCAGCATTTACCCTGAGCTCCACTAGTTTGAGGACAACTCTGTAGGCACAAGTTCCCTAAAAACACCACTTGTAGGTGGCCCTGAGCACCTCCGGAGGGCACTGTAAGGACACCTAAATGAGGCTCTCTCTTTCTCTGACGAAAGTCTAAGAAACCAACAAACAACGCTGAGCACCTCCATCCTGCCAGAACCTAGACCACCATGCAGGTAACTGTGACCCTTTACAAAGGGAAGTGTGGGTGATGGGGATTTTAGTTCCCTCCTGTTAGTCACTATCTTCTAAAATTGCCTTTGTTTTGCTGATTGGACTGAGAAACAGAAGCTTTGGGCTCACTGATCTCCTCCACTCAGCCTAAGTAGAGTTACAGAAGAGTGCCCTAGACCCAGATCTACTCTGTGGCTACCCTTGCTGTTGAAGAGGGAATACCACCTAGTGAGGAGTTCTAAGGCAGACCAGGGGAAAGTCTGCTACAAGCAGTGTTTCAGATCTTACTCCTTGCACTACATATGGGCATTGAGTATTAGACCATAACTGGTTCAGGTTTTGTACAGTCCAAGGAATATGAACCTAAACATGAGAGCACTGGTCATCAAATGTGTGCTCAGACTGCTGGGGGAGAGAGTGGGCAGGAGAATTCCTTCCCTTTTCTGACTAGGAGTTCATCCTTTATGTTATTATGCAAAATGATAGTTTCCCCACATCCTTCCTCAGAGCAAGGTAGTCTGAACTTTGTGTGGGTACCTAGCTCAAGGCATCCAGTCCAACGAGCGTTGCATGTACAAAACAAGACAGGGACAGCAAACAGATGTTCTAGCTGCTGAGTGACAGTCAGGTGGAACCTATGTGTCAAAATCTCAGTATAAGCAAGACTTCAGAAAGCTCATTCTTGTCCCTTTTTACCTTGACTGTTCTATAATCAGGACTTGGAAAGTGAAACTGTAGCTGCTATTCTTATTGTATTGGTAATATTTTCCCTTCCTTCTTCTTCTGTTTAATAAAATATATTACTTCCTAAGCACAGACTTGCCCAGCCTTTATTGTCATATCTTCCTGGCTAATACAATAGAGCTGATAGATGATAAAATGAAGAATCTGAACAATGGTATATCATAAAAAAGGTCACTGTACCAAATCAAAGTTTGGGTTGATAAACTTATCTCAAGATACTTTTTAATGCTTGCTACTCAAGCTGAATATCCTTAACAGTGTAACCATGGTCACCACTCAAGGTAAATTAATTTGTCCTCCTTAGTTCTAATTTTAGCAAACGTGGCCATGCCATATTGTTTTACCAATAATAACAAGAACTAGAATGATAAGATGCTTTCTGATGGAGCAAGAAAGCCATTTTAAAGCCACCCAGCAAATTAATCCTCAGTGTAACTCTGTTGAACTGCTGTACCCAGTAGAAACAGTGACTGAAATTAAGGCTTCTGAAGATCCACATCTGAAAGAGATGCCACTGAGACAATCCACAGGTTAGTGTAATCCTCTAATATCTGACCTGGAAACAAGTGATCAGAAGGTAATTTTCCATGTGATAGTGTCAGTGGCTTTTACATCATGACATAACCCCTCCTTTAACCGCACATTAGAAAAAAACATTACACCAGTACATTTAAATCATCCTGGTTTTTTCTTTTTTTTTGCACGTTGTGGTAATCCATGTTTCCTGACTTACTGGCAGAACAAAGTGAAACCTTATAGACAGCTGAATGTCATATTTCAGTCTGTGCAATTATAACTGCAAACCACGTTTGATTCATTCCAGAGCTTCAAGAAGAGTTTAACCTCAGTAGGCACAACCCATCACATATTTACATAAGTAAGAAAGCATATTTAAAGGCTGACAGATCATCTAATTTCACAACAAGTAAAAGCTATAAAACTCCTCCGGTGGCAGTTTCTCTCCTTCTGTTTTTACTGGGTATATAACCTTGCTGATACCAATGTCTTTATGCTGCCTCAACCCATTTCAGATGGAATGGAGGATTTTTGCTCTGCCCATAATTTTTCTTTTAGAAGAACAATTAGTAGGTATTACAGCAAGTAATTATACTGTAAAACGGTATAAAGTTTCAGGCACCAGTGAGTGCATTGTGCTGAGGCACTTCAGAATCACAGCAGAGAAGTGGCCTCACCTCCAAGCAATTTTACAGCACCTGTGAATCATCTGAAGGCTACAGATTTCTGAAATCTCTTTTACTGCTAGCTATTATTGCTGCTTCTAAATCTATTATCTTACTAGTCTGCTTCATTGACAGTGAAAGCAGTGGTTTGGAAATTACACCATATTCTCCGTGTAAGTAACTCTGTAGTTTCTTGCCTATTTATAAAAAGTCACGATTTCACAAATAGCTTTTTAAGATTTTGCAATATACATTTTGCATCTTTCAAACATCGTCCAACTTTTATACCTTTTGAAATGTCTCTTAGAACAGTCTAGGATCACTAACACTCCATGGCTGACAGGAAAATCACTGGGTTTTACTAAAATGACTAATAAACAAGTCCTCCTACCTTTAAAGTGAATGGAAAGTCTGACTTTGTCTTCTGTGGGAGTTAAATGTAACTCAAAAAACTCTCCACGAATTCATGCAGCCAAAGGTAAAAGGTAGCAAAAAGAACACATAGCATTTAAATTCTTTGTATTTAACTGTCCATTTGTTAACTCCACATTAGAGGGCAAGATCAACTATAACTTGTGCCTAACTGGATATATTTTTACCCTCATAAGTCAGGTCATAAATCTCTTCAGCTGAGTGAAGTCAGTAACAAATATTTAGCTTTTGCATATTTTTACTGTAGTTTGAAACTGTAGCCATTTTCATGTTGCTAATCATGTATCTGAAAACCTCATAACAACTGCTGTTATTTCAAATACATTACTAAAGCATCAGAATAACTCTATGAGAAACACCATTACTATGTCAATTTGTAATTTTTTTTTTTTTTTTAAACCAGGTGGGGGTAACAGCTTTATCTTTGTAGTTTATTGTTTTCAAGAAAATGTGGTCACAGAACAACACATTTTTCAAACAGTTAATATTATCAGTGCTATCACTCCAAATGAAAACTGAGATTTAAGATAAAATTGAAAAAAAAAAAGAGAGAAAGAATAGAGGTAAACTCATCCAAAACTGAGCCTCAGTATGTCTTTTGCCTAACCCTGAAGATACCGTAAGTACACATACACCTAAGGAAGGAAAAGAGTTGTTTCTATGCTTTTTCCCACAATCCCAAGCACTGACATCCTCGCAATGTCTCACCTTGATCTAGTTGAATCAGATTTCATGCAAAACACATTAGCCAATACTTAATTTGAAATAATGTTGGTATTGGCAACTGCTAGAGTCCCCTTTAACAGAGTAGTCCACCAACAACTTGAGAACTCATACAAAAATCAGGAAAGTTTTGAGCCTTCCCACTGCCTGTGAGCACTTAAAAGTCACACCTCCCAAGGAGGGAGGCTAGGAAAAGACTCCAAGTTGTGGATCCCAGGTAAGGATATCTTCCTAAGGCATGCAGGCCCCAGGGAGTTTTACACTGTGAATCTTCATCTGTCCAATTTAACTCTTATTCAACTTTCTGGTATTTGGGCATTCATTTTTAGGAGCCCAGTTTTCTAAATTTCTTGTGCAGGGCCACAGTGGAAAAATCTGAGTTTCAAATGAGGACAGAATGCGATATTAAGAGTTGCAGACCCCAGTCCTTTATCTGAGCCTTCATCTATACAAGTTAAAAAATAAGGGAAAACAATTAGAGTTAAGAAGTTTCTATATGCCATATCTATTTAAAACCTCATTCCACCTGTACTGTGCCACAGCATCTGCTGTTACCACTAAAACCAATAAGCAGAACCCCCACAAGCCAATAACAGACATTAGTGACATACACACCATGCAAATCACCAGTTATTAGTAATACAGAGAAAGACAAAAAAGATTAACACTGATCTTTCCTTGTCCCTGTTACTTAATCTAAGTTTCACTTTTTTGTATAGATGATTTATGGTAACCTTACTTTTCATATAAGCAAAAAAGTGATGTCACTACATAACAAGCTATGCTGTTGACATGTTTTTGCTAGTACACCCGAGAAAATCTTTTGCTGAGTTGATACAGATCTGGGAGCACTAGAAGACATTCAGTCTTACACTGAATATAACCAAACTCTTTATAATATTCAGACCATTTTTCAATTCTACCACTTTCTAATCATTTATAGAGATTTAGATTTGTTGAGATTCAGCAAACCAATACAGAGGGCATATGGCAAGCTTTTTCTCCTTGTGTATTTCTAGAACCATGAAAGACTGAAATAATAATCTAAGGACAAGAATTCAAAAATATTAAAAATAATATCTGCTATCAGAAGATTAATTAATTTGACACTGATCTTTTATTCCTCCATATATCCCAGATATAATAGCTGCTGTGGTAGTTTAGGCATGGATTTAAAAGGAAAAAATGCCTGCATTTGGTTTATCTTTACCTGCCTTTCTTCTCATATCTATTAAAAAAGTGCCAATTATGACATTGGTTTTATTCTAACCAGAAGTAACTTAATTTTTTATTTGAAATGAAGACTACAGGTGAAGAGAAATTAACCTAAATAACAACGGATTAAATAAAGGATATTACTTTTGCCTATAATTATTGTTCCTTTTATCTTATTCTGTGTCAGAATACATACTGAATAAGGCATTTTGTCATGGCATCCACCATAGATGGCAAAAGGTGGCTAGATCAGGCACAGAGTCTCCCTTCTCACAGGCAGACACAAGACAATGTGCTGCAAACTGACATGGAAACCAGCCAAAGCTGTCAAAAGCTTCTCTACACCTGGAGATTGCTGCCCTGTGTATTTACAAAATAAATTAATCAAAACATGGGATAAGAAACTAAAAAGAAATATGTTTTATTTAGAGACAATTTGTGTGGGGACCAGCCCTGAGTATGCTTATCCTGCACATAGTCCATGTGGGACAGGGAGAGAGTGTATGCACAGGTGCACAGACCATGAGTGCATGCAGTCAAGGTGGAGAAAGGCTGTAAGGACATCCACATCCACTTTCTGTCCCAGAGAACAGACAAATGTGTGGAGGGAGCCCTGTATCCTACACAAAAGATTATGACTGAGTCTGGTGTGTGCACACAAGAAGAGGCAGAAGGTTTTCAATTGTTCTGCTGTTGCCTTCTAAATCAAGTTAGTATTGACAATTAACTTAAGGCGACATAAGACCATACGACCAACATAAGCTGACAAAAGCCATAGCCAAAATAAGTATCTTGCCCTTTTCTCTCCTCTTTCTCCAAATCCTCATGCTAAATTCTTGTTCCTACCACAAGGGAAGACGAAAGAGACTAAAATGTAATCTGACAATAACAAAAAAGTATTAATTTCCACCTGGATAATTTTCTTGACAAGCAAAGCCAGAGTCACATAGCTAATTGCTACTGCAGACACAGGGAACACAGCAGGACACATGGCAGAGACTGGGGATGGAATAGCACCTAATGCTTTCATCAGTTTAAAATGTTCCTCACACCACCAATAATTCTCTTTCAACGGAGAAACAATAGCCCTGTGTGCTGTTGTGTGCCCTGCCCAACTCTTCAATTCAGCCAGATTTTGCTAATCGCACTCTTGAGAAAATGGCACATCTAGAGGACTTTGCCAGGAGCATGAAAAAATATCAAGTACCTTTATTCTATCAGCATTTTATGCAGTGATTAGTGTCTAATTACAAATCATTATAGTAATGGTACATTTAGTAAGTGTATCCCCATAGCACAGTTTCTCCAGGCTTAGTATTAGTTGAGTAAGTAGTGACCTGCAGGAACTGAACCTGGAAATTCAAGTTAAACTATGGCCTTCTGTTACTACGGCTGAAAGACGGATCTCAGATCCAAACTGTCTTAGACTCCACAGCACCAAAATGCATACACATGGGATGTAACATCCTCTTTCCTCCTGCAAAAGCCTGTGCCATGTCCACAGTGCTCTTTTAACCCTTCCTCTGGGAACCACACTTGCATCATTAATTCTTGTGATAGGATGACACCTGCTGATATTAATTTGTAAGCACAAATCAATAACAAATAAATAAATAAATAAATAAATAAATATTAAAAAAATTGTTAATATATAATTTATTTGTAAGCACAAACTTACACTAATTCACCTTGATATGACTGTAGGGCATGAAAAAGCCTTGATATGACCATAGGGCAGCCTGGAGTTTTGAGGGGGATTTTTCACTATTCTGTTATGCTAAAACAACCAAAAGTGGTTTCGATGGAACCTCCTTATCCACTTCTTTCTTGCAGATGAGCTCTTCCACTAGGCTTGACCTGAGACCAGCACCTTGACAGCTTTCTGTGCTGCAACAAACTCCCTACAGACTCTCTAAAGGCTCTAGAAAGCCTCTTTCCATCCTGTCAGCAGCCTATCTCTCTGCAGATATACATCATGATCTTCTCCAAAGTCTCCCAAACTCTGGTGTGCTCCATCTTCCTGCTCACTGCATTTTCATATATCCCCTTCTTTCTCTTCTGCTTCCTTTTTGTCTGCAAATGCTCTCAAGGAACACATCCTCCCTCAACAACTCTGTCTGTTTTAGATGAAGGAAACATCAGTCACCTTCTCAAAGGTCCGTCACCTTTATGAAGGGAAAAAATAGATAAATTGTTGTTAAAATAGTTATTGACCATCACACCCTTCAAACTAAAACTGTTTCTGCTAACTTAAAAAAATTCATACAGCATTGTTGCAGCGTGAAAAATAAAGTGATGACCCCAGAAGGGATGAAAAAAGCTTTGACCAGAACTTGAAAATTAATCAAAAATCTGTTCACTTTTCTTAATAATATACACAGACATGCATGTTTTTTATCATGACAAATATTTACCAATAGGAAGCTTTTAATGGAAACAATCCCTTTTAAAATGAAAAAAAAAATCAGAGAAATGTTAGTATATCATTGCTTGCAACCCAAACACCAATCTGCAAGACTAAATACAAGATAAGTACATTAAATATCAGATAAAAATGAAAATTTTTTTCTCCTACAGTGTTTTCAGTTAACTTGGTGGGTCCTCATACAGCAATGTACCAAGCTGTTATAAACTGTGAGGGCAAGGGCAAGAGCAGCAGCATTAGGCTGAGAACAGGGCTGACATAAACACTGTGATCCACACATGAGAGGGGAAGAGCTATAGTTCTATATTATGTTTCCAGGAACAGCAGGACCACTATGAATTCATTTGTACCAGTATTTAAGGCCATTCTCAAATGTCACTCATGTTCGCCATTTCACGCCAGAGATATTTCTTACACTTGTACAGATTTCTTATTCTGTGTGCTCTGACATAAGCTTTCATTTCTGGTTCCTGCAAGATGCTCAGTTAGCCCATCATGGATAACCTTTTGTATCTATGCTTATAGAAATTTTTACATGACTGAGCCTTTAAATGGTAGCCAGTCAGTCATTATCTCTCAAAAATTGCTTAGAACTAACTGTGTAAGGGATACAGGAAATTACTTTGTCAAACATGACCTTTATTTAGTCTATGAAAAAAGAAAGTTTATGCCAATAAATAGATCCCAATGATAAATTAAAATTAATAAAAAACCTTACAGTTTCTCTGTAGGAGAGCCTTTTTAAAACAAA
>VZTH01014149.1:412888-508413 GCA_013397815.1 Aleadryas rufinucha | reverse complement strand
ATGTCATATTAAAAAAAAAAAAAAAAAAAAAACCCCCCCCAAAAAAAAAAAAAAAAAGCCCAGAAAAACACCCCAGCTTTAATTTAATCAAAATTTAATTTTTCACAGTGAAATACTTAGTCAGTCCTACATTTTATTTTAGTTCTGTAGTAGGTGGATTCCTTTATATATTAAAATACTGATAAAAATGATTGATCCTTATTTTATATCATTTTTATCATCCATTTTCTTAAGAAAAGTTAATATTTGAGATAATGGAAGACAGAAACTCCTGCATCTACAGTCACTGGTCACTCCAAAGTAAAGATCAATCCTATTAAATGTTGTGAATAATGATTCACAAAAGATCCATATGACATATATGCTCACTTTGGGGAACATCAAGCAGTAAAATTGCTATCCATACTTTAAGCCATTCTTTTTCTCATCTAGATTATTAATATCAGTGGATATGACTCTCTTTAGAAATATATAAGCCACTTTATAACGCTCTGCTCTGTACATGTCGTCTTGCATGTTTCCCAAAGAATCACTGTCCAAAGGTTACACCAGCATAGTGACTACATTAGAAAAATCAAGGAAGGGGCATAAGATAAGGATATATAAATTATAATAAGTACAGGTTGCTTTTACATCCTTTCCAATTTAATTACACTCATTGTCATAAAAATGGATTAGATACTGCTGTTTTCTCTTCCCATTACCATCTTTGTCATAAGAATGAGAAATCAAAACTTCAATGCTTGTCAGCTTTAGTCGGACACTGTGCAGTTCTTTAACCTTTCCACATCTATGTCATCTTATTGGCTGGCTTTTCCCCTTCTTTCATGTTTAAACCAAAGTAGCTTGAGGTAATGAACTGGAATGGATAACCAATCCCATAACAGCACATTGAAAAGGCCAAAGCAGTTCATCATTGTGTAATCAATATAATAAATTTGACAACACAAATCTTATTCCCATGAAAAAGGCTACAAAACATGCTAACAATTATTTATAGTGATAAAGATAGCTTATATGGAGAAAACAGGCCCATCTTCTTACAGTTTTAGTATTTTATATACTAAATTTTTATGCACTGGCATTGAACTGAAATTCATCATTAAGAGCACTGTAATTCTTTAGACATATGCATACTTTCCATATATTGTTTCAAATATGTGTATCTCCCTTACTTCCTTTCAATGTTAATATATGAATTTAAAATTCTATATTATCTTTTAGGAGAATGAATTAAGGTATATTCATAAAAAATAAATTTCAGTAAATTTTGCCGTAATTTTCAATCTGTAATGCCCAAAGTTTCTGGGTTTATGCCCTAATGCAAGAAAGCCATTGAAGCATGCACAGGAAAACACCCATCATCCACCACAGGCACCTACAGACCCCCTTGGATCCCAAGGTGTCCACTGCCAGGATGGAACATCCAGGGGAGAGCCAGCTCCCATTTCCCTCAGGAACCTGCAGGAGCAGTGTGCTGAGGAACAGGTAAGGTGATATCTCCTGAGGGCCACTCTCAGGCCTATCAAGTGGGCAGTCCCATCCCTGATGAGGAGGATTTTAATTATACAGGGCAAGTACCCATGAAATATCAAACATGGATCCAGCTTTGCAGTCTTCATGATGAAATGTATCATAATACTATTACACCGCAAAATCCTATTTTCACCCTAAATACGGAATGATGAGACATCCACTATTTCTTGGTAATTATTCTTTTCTTTGCCTAGTTTTGTTTTTGTTGGTTTTTTTTTTAGCACAGCTAATCCAAAGTCTGGAATGTAGACAAATGTATTAATTATATCCTGCATACCACCTTGCCTTTAAGTATGGGCACTTTATCCACTATTTTTAAAGTATCGGTGTAAGATGAGGTAGCAGTACAATTTTACAAAAAGACAGTTGAGTAGACAAAGATTGAGATATAATTATTTCTTTTCTGTGAGGGCCAGAAGCATCTTTGGTAGAGATGAACTCTTTGAAGATAATAGCTGCCAATTACTTAAGGATAAATCTAAGTGTTTGGAGAGCCTGGATTATTTTTTTTTCTATCTTCATTAAGAATTTTACTGAAGTGGCTGTAGATTTTACATTCATATTCACCTGTTGTGTCCTATTGCACTGCAGACAAGTGTTTCTCTGTATACAGTAGATTAGTAAGGGAGAAAAACATCTGTATGATATATGGGAGTAGGTGGTACTAACTTGAATAGTTAATCATTTTTACTGTGCAAGTACCAAATTAGATGAGGAATATGCCTGCAGAAGGAAGGAAAAAAAATGTCAATAGGTTTCTAACTGCTACTTATTTTGGTCAAGATAACACCCTAATTTCAGATTCAAAAGGTAGGGATTAACATGATAAATATGCAAACTTGTACAGCTAAGGTTAGACGCAGTGCACAGTAAATATTTTATCAACAGCAAAGTGATGAGCCTGCATACTGCAAGTGACAGCTTTACTGGAAGCAGGAAGAGAGCCCAGGTAACAAAGAGTTTGAACTTGGCAGTAAATGATAATATATACTCTATTTTAACAAAGATTCAATAAGTCTGTTTTAATATAAATGTTGCCTTGGCCAAACAGATTTCTAAACTGTAAGTTTGTTTTTCTAGGCTGCTAGGTGAATAGAGATAAACAAGCTCCTTGGACAGCATTTAAAAACAATATTTTTGTTAGACTGCTGTTGCTGAGAGTTGGGAATGAATATTAAAAAATAAGTACTCTATATTTCTCTGGGTCATGTTCCTTTGTGGATATTTGCATTATGAAACATATAACAAAAAGAGCATTAGTCACCAGACACCAGAGTCTGATCCAGCACCCACTAAAGTCAGAGCAAAAACTTCCACTGACTTCAGTGGAAATTGGATCAGGCCCACAACACTCTTGTCCAAACCGTACTTTTTGTGCCAAACATTGATAGTGGAACAAAGCTTCTGACAGCAAAAGCCATCATCAGAGACATGCCCTGCCACATTGCCTACTCCCCATGGCAAACACCTGGGAGGAGCAGTGAGCTGCGTAGAACTGGAGAAGAAGAGCTGTTTGCAGAACAAAGGACTTCTACACCAGACTAAGGGAAGGAGACAGAAAGGAGGGAGAGAAGCCAAAGGAGAGTGATTACTGAGGAAGACATTGGTCTGACTTGTAAATTAGAAATAGGGAAGCTGGGAGAGACTCTGATGAAAGCTGGGCAGGAGTTGCTGGCAAGCAGTGCTGCAAGGTCAGAGGGAAGTTTCCATGGGGACATCTGGAATGGTTGGAAAAAGGTAGGCAAGAAGCTACTGAGACAGGCATCAAAAGAAATAACAAAGAGACAGCTCAGCAAGAAACATCAGCTGCTGCGGCCACAATCATCTCCAAAACACAGAAAGGAGTTTGCTTGATGAAGGCTGGGCTGCAGCAGTTCAGCACTGCCCAGTGAGTACTGCAGTGAGCACTGCAGACAGTGATGGGCGCAAGATTCAGTGTGAGAGGAGGGTGCTAATGAAAGGGACGGACTACAGAGATTCATACACAAGTTTACTTTCCTTCAAAGATGCCTTAGTCAAGGCTTTTGAAGAACTGAGAACTAAATCACTGTTAGACAACGTGGAAAAATAGTTGAAGCTGCTAATGCAAACTGAATACAAACAAAATAAACACATAAAATGAAGAAAACAACTCTGATATTTAATACACTTTATTGCTTATTTCTCTCAAAACTTATAAAACACAATAGCTGCATTTCATTCCTTTATTTGAATTAAAGTAAAACAGATAAAACCTGGAGTCAATGTACAAAGTTAATAGTATATAATAAGATAACCTGAGGGTCGTTTTAATGGTTCACATTCTATATTGTTTTCCTGAATCTTAGAATAAATATTTCTCAGCATAATAAATTTTAAATTAGGTTATATTTAAGAGGAGGATGAAATTACAGAACTGTTCAAATGTATCATTCTTCCTAGACAACAAAAACCATGGCTGAATGGTTTTCTGATGAATTTCAGATGCTTGGGTTCAGCTGGCCTGTGTAACATTTGCAATATTGCAAATTTGGTAGAGAATTTCAGTTCTCAATTACTTTGTCCTATGAAAGCAAACATCCAAATAATACATTTAAAATGCAAAACTACCAGAGAAAAGTTGTTATTTATTTTAATTATTCACATCAGTGATATTGTACCAGTGCCTAAGAAACTTAAAAATATTCCTGCCTTGATAAAAGCTACTCTTACAAATAATTAAAAAGTCTTGACTGACTGGAGGAAGAAATTGTTGGAAACGGGGAAAAAAAATAAAGTAGTATCCTCATTTTTCAGCTAGAAAGCAACACAAGAAGCCTCTGTGGCAAAGCAGAGGTTTAAAACCAGTGTGATGACTTGTCCAGAAGTTTAAACAACCATTTTTCTCAAATTACTTGCCAAAGGGAATAGCACTATACCCTTGAATAAGAATTGTAGATTGTGGTCCTTTAATCTTTAACACAGACAAAATCAGTATCTTTCTCAGTAATGCACAAAGTTTCTTTTCAGGTCTTAAGCCATTTTGTCCACTTCAGTAAAAAAAAAAAAAAGCAAGCAAACAAACAAAACCAACAATAGCAACAACAACTACAACAAACAAAAAAAAAAACAAAAACCAGAAAAGTGTTCTTAAATGGTATTGTAAATGGTAAAAAAGGATGACCCTTAAACAAAAACAACTTAGGCAGCAGCTTTGCATGAGCTGAGTGGCCGATGTACTCTATTAATGTCATCTGTCACTACAGAGATTTAACGAGAGTCCTTCAGAACTGAAAACAACAGCAACTGTTAAAAAAAGGATGCAATAGCAATCAGTAGCTCACATTATGTTTTTCAGGACTACATTAGTAATATTTTTATTTTTATTTTTGCCAACAATCAAATTTTCCACTTTCCAATACTGTATCTTTTCATGGCACATATACCAGAAATTGAATAAATAAATGTATTTACTACCTGGTCATTTTTACTGCTCCATCAGCAAACCCCTTCCCCTGCTGCAGTGGTAGGAACAAATTTTTCTGGTTCCTCAGCCTTACAAGCCACATGTAAAGGAACTGAAGTCAAACCTTAGGGCTATTCTAGTCCAGCACTGATGCAGGTGAGCAAGAAAAGATAATTACCAGAACTTAACTCCTCATTGGGGACTTTGAGGTGGGGGAATGCCTTCAGCATGCAGCAGAGCACTAATTGAACATGTGTTATCTATAGTTTTCAGGGGCAGGGGGAAGCAATATGAAAAAGGTTATATTGTCATCAACAAGACAAAAAAATGCAAACCTGAAAACTATATATCTTAGAAAGTTCTGTTTTCTAATGACTGCGGTATTAAAGAAAACCAAGCCTTATCAGGCCTCAACCTGATAAGTAATGTAGATAAGTAATTGCAAGCTGGGGTTTCCCTCTCTTCAAAGCAGAAAGTGTGATCAACTTCGAACAACACAAGTAATGAGGCCTCAGATAGCAAAGACATGGCAGACTTTATCTGACATGGCCCTTAATAGCATTGTTTTAATTGCCAGAAATCTCTAAAACCTCATGCTGGGCTGCAGACAAAAAGTGTCTTCCGAAGGCATTTAGATTGCTGTTAAGGAGATGCTTCCTTCCATTGCATTGTTGGGATTTTTTCTGTCTATTGGGAGCCTCTTAAAGCCTAGGATGATAAAATAAAAGTGGACAACACTCAGCACGAAATGAAATGCTCAGTGTAGGAACAGGTTGAGACCAGCTACTTTTGCTGTAGCACATGGAGGTTTCAGAGGAAGGTAGGAAATAAAGATGCTGAGGTACCAAGGGTTAACCATGGTTGAACAAAATTATTTAAGACTGAATTAAATACCACAGATGTCATGAAAGCAGTGAGAATTGGTTTTAAAATGATAGAGGGCATCCGGTACACACTAATTAGTTGCAAAACAAAAAAAAAAAAAGGAAACATCAAGAAAGAACTGTCTTATTAGTCTGTACTTTTTAGAGTTAGAAATCAACTCTTAACTCTTATATTACTGCTTTCTAGTGAAATGCTTTAAATTAGAAGCCTCGCAGTCATTATGCCAAACCAGCAGCTTCAGCTAGAGTTCCACCCCCCACTGTCACTGTTTGACAGTGTTTCCCCATGAGAGCCTGTTCTCATTTGTTGTACACTTGTCAAATTCAGCAGTTCAAGCTCAAATTTTTAGGCTAGATATCTGTCTCTGAATTCTTGGAGGAAGTCAGGGCTAAAACAGTTCAGCTCTTGATAAAAAAATGACACTAAGGAAAGAATATTTCTGAAAACACATTGGTCTGTGAGCTGTGAAAAAGTAACTGCTGCAAGAGAAACTGCTGTCTCCAGGACCTTAACTTTGCTCCTGTGAAAAGCTGAAAATCTAGAGAAAATTAAGTATGGCGGATAGAGAACAGCCCCTCTATTACTTAAGCACTGAGAAGGACAGGGTTCAATAGCTACCTCTGTCAGGTATCTGTGCAGCCTTGGGAAGAAAGATTCACAGGGTGCAGGCAGTGATAAGTGGGGATGGCTGTGCCAGCTATTTTATTGGTGTTTCTCCACAACAATGCAGTGCTGAGATGTACCAGCCTGAACTCTAAAAACAAGAGGTTTGTGTTAGCATGGAGCTTCACAGACTAACCCTTTTCTTCTTGCCCAGTCTCAGGGAAAGAAAAAAAGGCAGATTAGGTTAAGCAAATGTGTTGCTTCCAGCATCAGATCTGATTTAAGCAGTTGTAGCTCTACTGTACTTTTTCTCATAAGAGTGAGACAGCAAGTCACAACAAGAGTGATTGATCAACTCAGTAAACCAGAGACATTTGACACAGAAAAACCTGCCTCCTGTTTAATAAATTGTGAGAAATCCCAGCTTAAGTTGCTTGGAACTGGAGTTGCACAACTGATAAATATTGTGCTACCTTTCTTGTACTCCTTAGGCACTAACTCCAATGGACTAAACAACCCTCTAGAATTACCCATATTCCACTGGGAGCAGAGCTCACACATCTGAACTTCATGACAGCTCTTCAGGTGAGAGTTTTCCACCTTTGCCCACCAATAATCATTAATTTAAAAGAGTAGATAGCTCCTGCTCCCTCTTTAAGGTAGGCAGGGTTTTGGTGAAATAGAGCCTGCATTAGTCCAATTAGCTCATGAACTATAAATCTATTTTTAATTTCAGTAGCTCAGTATTTCAGTAAGATTTCAGTAGTCTGATACCTTCTTTTCACATGGAAATAGAACACATATATAGCTTCATATTTAGTTAATACCAGTAAGACCTTAAATATTACTTTTAAAATTCAGCTAATATAAAGACTTCATAGATTGACAAGTATTACATTTCATCTCTTTTTGTCCCTGTCTTCTGTTGCCTTCATAGCTAAGTCTGTCTAGGGTTGCTTTTGGATAAATACTTTCACTCAGAAATTATTCACTCTCTTCCATGCAAAACTCACACCTATTCAAGGTTAAAAGTAAGCACAGAAACCAGCACAAATATTAGTGGACCCATTTCTTTTAATGATTCTTTTGCAGTGTTACATAAACTCCAGGTTTTGAGATAATTTAAGAGTTTTATAGCGGTTTAAGATTAGAAAGCATCTTTAGTAGAATCTATGTACTGAAATACTTAAGAAAATTTGAAAAAGTCAGGGATTTTTCATTCTTAACGAACAATTTTTGTCTTTATGTGTGTAAAAATTGCAGTAGAAACCCAGCACCTAACAGTTGCCTTGCCCAAATTTTGTTTGATTTTTGACAAAATTTGAAGATATTCTGTGGAAAAGCCATGTTTTCTAACTTTTAAAGTTCAGCATCTCAGTTACCTACTAAACTAGGTACAAGCTTCTTACACAAAATCCTGAAATAATCGTGTTTGGCAGAGACCTCTGGAGATCACCTAGTCCAAGCTGCTTGGTCACAGCAGGGTCATCTACGAGATGTTGCCCCTGACTGTTATCCGTCAGGTTGGAATATGTCCACCAAAAGAGACTCTACAACATCTCCAAAGAGCCTGTTCCAGTACTTGGCCCTTCTTCAAGGGACAAAAAATCTTTCTCACATTTGGAGAGAATCCCAACAGATTTCCCTGAGTCTTCTCTTCTCTGGCCTCAGCCACTCTGTATATGAAAGGTTTTCTAGTCCCCTAATAATGTCTGGATAATCTCTTTAATTTTGTATCCCTCATGTACTGGGGAGCCAGAACTGGACACAGGACTCTGAGTGTGGCCTCACCAGTGCTGAACAGAGAGGAAAGATCACCTCCCTTGACCTGCTGGCAAGAGTCTGCCAAATGCAGCTCAGGATGCTGTTTGGCTTCTTCACCATGAGGTCACATTGTTCATCTTATTGTTCACCAATACCCCTGGGTCCTTCTCTTCAAAGCTGCTTTCCAGGTTATCAGTCCCAGTATGTAATGGTGCATGAATTTTTTCTTCCCTAGGTGCAGGACTTTGCATTTCTTTTCATGAATTTCATGAGGTTCCTTTCTCCAAACCTTCCAGGTCCCTCTGAATGGCAACACACCTATCTGGTATATCAGCCAGTGGTAAGAGACGGGTACCTACAAACACAGCAAGTCCTTTTACCAGCCTTAAGTATTGTCTTCCCCATTAGCTGTAGAGGCAAACTAGAAACCAGATTAGAACAGTCCCTCATATCTAGGTGGCCGAAGTTAAGGACTTTATATCCTACTCAGTTTGCCAGTTCAACAGATTCTTTCTTGGCTATTCTTATCATGATATGAACACAACATAGATGATTAGTACCAGCCATCTACAGTTATATGAACTTCTCTGCAATACCAATGGAAGAAAAGGATTATCCTTTCACATGCATCAAACTGTCAGTTGCTTTCTGGACATATCCCTGTTCACTAGGCATTAATAAGCCTGTCATGAAAGAATAGATCAAAATCATAGAATCACAGAATGGGTTGGGTTGGAAGGGATATTAAAGATCATTTTGTTCCACTTTCCTGCTAGGGGCAGGGACACCTTTCACTAGACCAGGCTGATCAGAGCCCCATCCAACCTGACCTTGAACAACTTCAGTGACAGGGCATCCACAACTTTGTGTAACCTATTCCAGCACCTCCCTACTCTCCTACTGAAGAAATTTATCTATATATCTAATCTAAATCTACCCCCTTTTAGTTTAAAAACATTCCACCTTGTCTATCACTACAGGCCTTGTAAAAAGTCCCTCTTCAGCTTTCTTGTCAGCACATTCTATGTTTTATCTTGATTTTTTTCCCTCACGAAAGAATCCATGTTAACAATTTATTGCCATCTATACCACAGCTTCTGTATTGCCCATGAACTCCACTCTCAACCGTAAACTCGTGACACTGAAATCTGCTGGCACTATCCTTATATCAGAGTGACTGAGCTTTTTGTGACCTGCACATCTTCCAGGAGCCCTAAATTCTTGCATATTCCACAATATTTATCACAGAATTGACAACAGTTAAAATCATGAGATTATTTAAAAAATCATAAGCACTTGACCTTTGACAGCGCCCCAAGCTGTGCTTTTTGTTTGACGTCCAGTGGTCTCCCACACAGTTCACACCTTTATTGCAGCACTGACATGTTCAGTATCCTTCTCTTACCAAACACATTTGCTTTCAGTTTGAGTAAAGCAGTGGATGCAGAAAAAGTCTTCACTCACTGGTAGCACTAAAAAGCAGTTATTCTGTACACTTTTAAAAATCCCAGGAAATTCCACGTCTGTTGATTGATTGGAGTCATTCTGCACATTTTTAGCCTCATAATTATCAGTGAAGGTAAGTTAGTCTTTCTCAAAGCAATAGGCCAGATTTTGAATACAAATGTTCTGCCAAACAGCCAGACTCTCTTCCTTCTTTCATCCTGCTAAGGATACATTACATCCTATTGCTTCAGGCTGCAGTTGTATTTTCACTTCCAGGAGGTCTCCAAGGACACTGCATTCCTGGTTTACATGCTTCCCATCATCACTGAATGTTGTGTCTTTCCTCTCTCAGCAAGTGAGCATGAGGGGAAACTAGACAGATGCAGCCAGATAATTGTCTTTATCAGTTACACAAAGTTTAGCTACTTAGTGCCCCACTGCTCCAGCCAGGCTCCGATGGCTTACACAGTAACAACAGAAAGATTGATAAAGCCCTTCTTAACTGTTTTGAGGGATAATACAAAATTTCTCCAGATTATTCCTTCTATTCTTGGAAAATGGTTTGTTTTGCAACCTGTTCCTTTTAACAGCCATGTATATCCAGTGCTAGGCAAACCATAGAGATTTGTTTTATATCCCGGAATGTCCCTATATGCAAGCTTAAGCTGTATTGACTTACTGAATGAAAAATTAAAATTCAGCCTCCAGGTTAATATTTTTGGTCAAGAGATGGGATGCTTTTAAAGAAACACAGCTAAAGATTTACATGAGTAGCCTTAAAGGATGTTTAAAAAAAAGTTTTGGTTTTTGGGGGGATTTTTTCCACAAAATTTCACATTAGATCTTTTTATAAAGGTTACATGGGCTATTTTAGGAGTTGATGTTAAAAATTTTGGCTCAACCAGTGGAGAAAACAGAGGCTTAAAATTGCTGCAGTGAGAGAAGAGCTGCCTGATGCTTGCTTTGCTCCATGTCCAATGCACCAGGAAATATTGCTGCCTTAGAAATCAAAGAGCTTTCAGAAAACTGAATTCCCTATATAGCTGGAAGACTAAACCTACTTGGAACAAGACGGAAATGGACTTTGTGATATCACTGTAGTATTTCTAGCAAAGATGAGTCATGGACCTTGACCAAATACAGTATTGCTTTAGGGAGGTTAGATTTTAATTGACACTTTTAAATTCTTTTTCTGTCTCCCGGAAAACAGGCTCAGGTTTCTCTTGTAGAAAATCTGGCAAAAACAACACTCTTTTTCAAATGAATCCAGGAAATTTCATGAAATAATCTAATTGTGTATTCAGAGTACAGAATACACCATACGCATTTCAAACCTCAGTCTTGAAAGCCACTTACAGTCGTGGATGTTTTTCAACACACAAGTTGCTCCATTGGAAATGTACTGGCACTCAAGAAACCATCTTCAAATCAGTATAATTGCTCATGTAGTTCAGTACTTTGCTGGTGCAAATGTCGCACTACAATTTTGCTGGGTTTTTTTTTCAGTGCCCAGAGTGAGATGATCCAACAGAACAGAGAAAGTAAAAATAGAGTTTACCAGAGTCTTACACAGATTTAATTCTTTCATGTGTCAATATTAAATCCCCATTCCTTTGAGAAATATGCAAGGAACAAAGAAATCTGTTAAAATTCTACATTAAAATGTAATATAGAACCTCCTTCCGGTACCTGAAGGGAGCCTACAAGAAAGATGGAGAGCAAATATTTACAAGAACTTGTAATGACAGGACAGGGAGGAATGGATTCAAACTGAAAGAGAGTAGGTTTAGATCAGGTGTTAGAAAGAAATTCTTTACTGTGAGGGTGGCGAGGCACTGGAACAGGTTGCCCAGAGAAGTTGCGGATTCTCCAACCCTGGAAGTGTTCAAGGCCAGGTTGGATGAGGCTCTGGGCAACCCGGTCTAGTGAAAAATGTCTGTGCTGATGGCAGGAGGGTGGAACTAAATGATCTTTAAGGTCCCTTCCAACATAAGCCATTCTATGATTCCATGGTTCTTTGATTCCATGAATAGGAAAAAAGAACATTTCAATCTATAGTTGTAGGTACTTGCCAAAAGTATTCCTGAAAAACTCCACAGTATTACCTTGATGACAACTTCATTTAAGCAATTTTCACACCTCTGTAATGCATTATTCTTGATTTATACCAACATAAATCAAGGAAGAATTGGGACAAGCTGTTTCAAAATTCTGTGCAAGTAGCTGAAGAGACCATTCATATTATCTTGGTAGATGCACTTAAAACCAACGTTTAATGAGTATGTGACTCATCAAATTAAAATAGTTTTTAACAGAGGCTGGTATTGAACACTAGGTTGCCACTAGGTCACAAAGAAAGACTGAGATGTTAAAGGGCAAGTTGTAGCTATGCTGGGTAAGCCAGCATAGACTTATTTTGAAAGGATTTGACTCAATAATTTATTCTAAATCATCTGGGGTTTTTTCCTAAGAGTATCTTCCACTTGGATTTTGTGATTCTATTTTGATTTTTTTTTTCCAACAAGTAATTTTTTGTTGTATAAGCGCTACTTTAAAATGTTAACTATAATATTCTCAGCTGATGTAAATTGCTATAGCTCCTTATACTTGCATGGATGATCACTGGTTCACATGTAGGTTAGGTATCACAGGCACTGAAGATGCAAAAGCTTGCAGAGGTGTTAGTTCTTTTTTTTATATAACTGTAATTAACCCTAAATGAGTTTTCTCCAGTAAAGCCAGTTCCTATAAGAATACTGACAGTGCTAACTCATCTGACCAGCATGTTCTTTCGTTCCCATTGGGACTAAAACAACCTTAAAGTGAAGTTACTATCAGCTGTAAAAATAATATATGCATTTATAAAAAGGAAGCAGTTAAATACAAACATTTCACAAACACCAGACAAATTTACATAGTATAGCATTCACACTTTGAGAAAACTGAAGGAAAACATAGTTGAAAAATGCTTTTTTTGTTGAAGAACTAAGGCATCACAGAGTCTTGCCAAACTTTTCAAATAACAAGATTTTTGGTTTGGTTTGTCATTGGAAAAAAGGACAAATGAAAAAAGAATTATACTATGATTTAAAAATTACCTTTCCACAAGATGAAACTGCAAAAACACTTCTGAAAGGATCGTTTCTTAGCTAGTTCTAATCTTCAAAGGCATATTCTGAGGTGATATTTGCCACATGCAACTGATTTTGGTTTTATTTTTTTTTTTCAGAGGAAGGGACTTTTCAAATGTTCTGTCTCTTTCTTTAAAAACACTAAGTAATGTCAGATATGTACAACATTGAGGCTGCAGCCAAGGTGTTGTATGCAAGTTGGAGGGTGTTTAATATCCTGCAACTGGTGTCTTCTTATAAGCTGAAGGAAGAAAAAAAAAATCAGTCTATAGGCAGAAGTTTTGGAATTCTTCTGATTTGTGAACTGTTATAGTTAGCCTAATATTGTCCCTTTGAAACCCACATGACTGCTGAAATCTCTAAATTCTCCCAACCTTTTTATCCCTAGAGTCTTTCAGAAGATGGAAAGAACTACACAGTGAAAATGTAGGAAATACGATTCTGTGAACAGAGCAGGACATTTTACTGCATATGGTATTGATATGTTCCATCTGAATATAAAAGTACTTGGGTTATTCCCACTGTTTGCCTAATGGCTAAAAGAAAACCAGAATTCTCCTCACTCCTCTCTAACATGATGATGCAAATCCCATTCTTCTACAAAGCTGTGTGGTGCTTATTCTGTAAGTTCTTTTTAAAGGAGAATTGTATCTATGCTATATCATGAACACTTCTTCTTGGAATCTCCTAAGCATACAAAAAGTTAAAAACCGGAGCTTTCTATTGATTTCAGCAAGTCACTGTAATTCTCTGAAGACAGGAGTCAGCTGTTTTTTCTTTGAGAAGCCGAAGCTTTGGAAAGTGCTTAACAATTCCAATACTCCTATTTTTATTTTTTTTTTGTTACTTTTATTGCTGTTACCAAAAGACTCTTGCTGTGGCCTGATAATGTCTAGTACAGGTGCCTGAATAGAGGGTGTATCAGAGCTCTGAGCACCAAGTGACATCCTGCCGAGGCATTATTTCTGGACTGTCAATGAAGTTGAAAGCTCCTGAGGGATTCAAAAGTGGGCCACTACCAAAGACTGATCAAAAGGAGTCAGAAATCAAGCAATTGCCTCTAATTGGATCCTTACAGCAGTTACAGAGAGAATTCTTTCAGAAACCCACTTTTAGAAGTGGGCATGTAGGAAGTTTCAAATGCCATATAGATAGAGTACCAGTAATTAAAATTGGACTACCATTCATTGTATAATTTAGAGATGACTGATTCCCTGAGCACTCAGAAAGCCCTTTTCATTCTTACCAAATAGTACCTGAGCCTGGGAAAACCTACCCTCTCTATTTTCAGACTCGGTTCTACTATTCTTATCTTCTCTATGTTAGCAAACCCTGCTCAGGTGCTCAGGAATAATGTGAAGTATTTAGTTCATGTTTAGATCAGTATAGTTCTTCTGAGGGCTGAGAGAAATATAAGGGGTCCTTGAATTTAAAGCTCCCTCAGCATTGGGCTGAAACTGGTGATAGGTTAGAGCATGGCTGTGCATTTGGAATACTACTTTTGGATGGCACCTGCACTATTGAAGGTGTTTGCCCTGCTGTAGAGAAGTTTGTTGTGACACTTAGAGGCAGATATCAATTAGCTGAAGTCAGAGTGCTTATTGTCATGCAAATTATGGATTGTGAACATGAAAAGCAAACTCAGACTAACATCTGTCATATACCACCTACAAAAGATTTCTGCTTTCATGTCTCAAGGCTGTCTTGGGTTAGCCATAAATCGTATTTTGACAGGGTTTAATAAAATACAAATTATGGAACTAGTGAGTCATGCTCAGTATTTCCACCAGACAAATTCAAATGGGTGTACATTTTAACTGAGCTGTAAATAGATTAAATTGTAAATCTAATCCTTGGAACTTTTGCAGCTTTACAGATTTTAGAGGAATATGATTTCTCATTCAGAATTCATTCCTAAATTAATGCTGAGCATGACTGTGTAATGTGTTTGTTATGAGGCAGGATTAGAGGGATTTACCCAACATTGTATCAGATACCGTATGTGTTTTCGACATTCACATAAGCACTTTTTTGTCACATTTATTCACCAGAGGGTCTCTATAAATAAAAGGAACCAAAATGTTCTTTAACCCCTTTGCAGTGTGCTGCTGCTAGGCTCAGATTCGTTCTGGTGAGCCACAAATGCACAGCCAAGGTGTTTACATTAGGACAGTGGCTGTTCCAAGCTTCCTTTGGGGTCAAGGGGACCTGGAGCTCCAGCCCATGGCTCACCCTGCCCTGCCCTGCCCTGCCCTTGGGAAGCTGCAGCCACAGAGAGAGAACTCCATCTCCCTGCTGTACCTGCTTTGAGAAGGCCTCAAAGCTACTTGTCCGTTTGCCACTTCACTTAAATGCTTTATTCTTGCCTGAAGTGCTGTGATTCTCTTCTCCTTTCTATCTCATAGAATTGATTTTTCTGTCAAAAACATGATTGTATTTTTACAACACATATTAAAGAAATACAGTGTGAAACATGAAGGGAAAAAAAGAAAAGATGAAAAGAGAAAAAAAAAAAGTTGAGGTGGCCAAACATTTTGATCAAAGACTTGTAAGAAATAGGACAAAATAGAAACTTTTTGTGAAACGTCATTCAGTGTTGAGTGAATCTGGAAGGAACTTTTTATTTGCTTTCTCTTTTTCCCTTTTCTGTTGCTTTTTTACTTTTTTGTTACTTTTAATTCTCTCTTCGCATGCCAACTACATATTGCTCATGCAGTAAAGTATTATAGAGCTAAGAGAGGAATATATTAAAGCAAAGACTGGTTCAGCTAAATGGCCTGTGTGGTTTACTTTTGTCAGAAATCACCTTTGCATCATGAACTGCTCCCTGAAAGGTGTAGAATTCCAAGACAGCCAAGCACCTTATAGGCCAAGGTACATAAGAATGACATTATGTTCCTCCCATTCCTCTTCGCTTACACTTTGCTGTAGCCTAATCTTTGAAGGTTCACTTAATTCCCTTTGAATGGGTTTTTCAGGCAACTTTTCTAGATATCAGAATCATAGAATGGCCTGGGCTGGAAGGGACACTAAAGACCATCTAGTTCCAATCCCCCTGCCGTGGGCAGGGTCACCTTCCACTAGAACAAGTTGCTCAAAGCCCCATCCAACCTGGGTTTAAACTCTTCCAGGGATGGGGCAGCCACAGGTTCTCTGAGCAAAGTTGAAAGAAAAGGGGGTATCATGGTTTTAAAATGAAGTCCTAGATCGAGTGGTATGCATGATGTATTACTTATTTCCAGAAGTAAGAGGTATGTCTGGGCTGCAGTTTACACACACATCCCATACTCATCCTGACAACACAATGGAAAATGGCCTCCATTTCACGGATTCATCATAAGTGATGCTTTGCCTCTTTTTAACATGCCAGTTCACTGGTTCTGAGGAGCTTATTAGCAGGCTGAAATATTTCCTTTAAGCCATAGAATGTGTATGTCTGCAGGAGACTGAGCTGTTTTGGATCTAGTTCTCAGTAATAAGAAAACTCTCAATCAGATTAAGCTACAAAAAGATAAATTCAAGCTAACATTTTTTGGTTTCAAAATAACAATTATTTTCAGAGTGATTCATCCTCATTTCATTTTTTTTTAAATCATTTCACATAATTTGTTAAACAATGAGTACAAATTTAGGTTTTGTTATTTTGTGTTGACAAGTTGTGAGCAGAGCTGCATTAGTGAACTATTGCAGAAAGAACATCTGCATCCTTTCTTAAGGCAGAAGAAAATATGCCTGTAAAGTTTTTATATTTTGGAACTTGCTGCCATTGTATTTATTTCATTTTACAATGCAGAGAAAAAAAAATTAAAAAATATATTAGTAAAAGCTGTTGCAGGACATAAGTTTGCTGCTTCGGGATAAATGAGTAATGGCTACATAACTGTCATCACACAATCACTTTTAAGCCTCCTTTCGTGGTACACAGCTCTACGCTGGGGCAATGCAATTAATTAGAGGGTGAAATCAAAACCATTTATCTTTCTTCTCTTGCAGATTTTTACTCCTTGTCTTTAAATGGCTATCATGCCCTTCTAACAATATGAAATAAAATTAAATTGCATCTTTCTAACCAACATTTCCATATTCCTGTCAAATCATGTACATGTGCTAAAAGAAAAACATATTAGTAAGTGAAAGGCATTGCTGTCAGTTGTAGATAAGAGAAAGGAAGTCCTTAAGAAACTACTGCTCTTCATGGTCTAGAGGGTAACTATGAGCACTGCTGCTGTTCTAGGAAAAGGAGAGAGAGTCAGAAAGTTCATGATTTAGCATCAGGTTTCAGTGGCCAGCAGCAACTTAATTTAGGAGTGCTATGTCAAAAATAGCTTAATTTATATTCACACAAATGTGAAAATTTCGGTAGTTCTAAGTTCTAACTTTACATTAAAGAAAGTAATTATTTTTGTTCTTCTAGTGTTTTTCTTGATAGTGTGGTTTTATCAAATTTTCAGAGATTCGCTTAACTGATTCTTCTAAGTCCAAAGTCGAATTGCACACTTGATACTTAATTCTGAAATTACCTTCTACATGTTTTGTGACTATGACCAAGAGAGTCAAAGACAATATTCCAGGAGAAGGCTGAACAAAGGGTAATAGATGATCCTCTGGACAGATCTGCTGATACATACTTTGCCACAAATACAAGAGTCCTGAAAAAGGCTGAAGGGCAAAAGGCAACTCTTGTAAAAATATTTGCACATGGTTCACACCAGTTTTGATTTCCACAACTTTTGCAGATGTCTACAGACCCGACTATAAACTCTTTTCTCAGCCAGAACTCCAAACTGAGAAAAGAAAACTCAGCCAAATATATGTTTTCTGAATTCCACAAAATACTACTGACTTACAGAGACTGATTATATTTTCTACTCTACCTGGTAGAAACAAAGGTGTCTGTGAGAAAGACATATGTTTCCAAAGGAAAATTAGTTTAGTCATTAAACTATTCTTTGTGTATTCATCCCTACTAAAAGCACTAGTTTATGCATTCCCAGGAATATCAGAAAACCTAGTTTCTCTAAGTGCTTGTTTTCTCATTCTCCAGTTAGTAAGTTTGTTATAGTCCTAATCTAATCACAGAAAGATTTCTCAAAGGCTTTCCATCAGTATCAAGACCACCATCATCATGAGATCAGAACTGATACTCAAATCTTACATAAATTTCTTTCTGAGGCACCAGCCACACAGTGGTATGTCATTTCTCCTAGAGAACTGCCTTCCACGTGTAAACTGTATAAGCTCATTGAGGCAGAAACCTCTGAACCCATCTGTGTCCCATCACATCAAAGTTCTTGCTTCCTTGAAGGGAGTGATGTATCTCATTCTAAAACTGATTAGAATTTTGCCTCTAAGTCTCTCTTTTTCTCCAATACGTACGAAGAGAACCACAATAAATAGCTGAAATGAAGACATCTGCGTAACAAACAATTAAGTTTACATGAAATGAAATCTTGCCCGAAGGGTCTATAATTAAAGTGCAATTATATTTCCAAGTTACATGAACAGGATCCCACCCACTCTCTTTAAACTACTGCTGCTATTATCTCTTTGCAGTGAGTTAAAACAAGCAGATTTGGATCAAGGTTGACATCTCATTTATACTTTGTCTCACACTACCACTGTCTCAAAGCATGAGACTTTCAGTTTAACTCTGAATATGAACGAGTATGGAAGGGGGAAAGGGGCAAAAATGCAACAGCAACATGATGCACCTACAGACATTAACTAATAATTTGTGTATTAATTAAAAGTCACCATTTATTTTCTAGACAATGAATCATCAAAAATCATTAATCCATAAATTCAGAGATATTCACAATCTCCACTGAGTCTTATCTGGACAAGATGTACTTCTGTAATGATAGAAAAATTAGTTCAAGTAGGCTTTGGTGGAAGAACATACAAACTTTACACAAGAAAAGAGGTGAGACTATTAATGATGAAAAGCACAAGAAACATTTTGAAAAGAATCAAAATATATAGTGTAAAATTGATTCCAAATCCTTGTTTTATATTTTTTTTTTCTTTTTTTCTTGGCTTGTTTCTGCCACTTCTGGTCTCAAATAATAATAATAAAAATATGTGGAATTGTACCTCTTTTTGTCACAATGTATTGTGGTAAAACAGCCTTTGTTATTTACACATAGACCAGTAATAGTAATCAAAGTTTGCAGTTTAAAGTCAGCTAAAGTCAGTATTGCTGCAACTGCAAAATGTCTTGAATTGTACATGTGTATTTGTCCTCTTTCCTATCTTTTGGATATGGAGAGTGAAAGGTGGAGTGGCTCACTGGTGATGAAACACTCCTAGCTGTCTGTTCTTACAATTCCTATTTCAATTTTAAAAACCATGAATGGAAGCAATAACAAATGAACAAGAAAACAGACTTCCAAACAGGAAGGGATGAAAGCAGAACATATTACAGATTGACCAAAAAACAGGAGGCCCCCCAGGCAGCCTTCTGGGTGTGCTGTGAGAAAAAAAAAAAACAACCTATTAGGAAATATGTGATGGCATATGGAGGAGTGGATGATGAAACCTTTCAAATACAAAATCTGCAAGGGGTGAGATACCAAAATCTGTGGGAAGATGCTGGTGAGATGCAGCCACAGACCATGTTTGGAAAAACACTGGATGTACCTTACAAGCTTCCAAACTCTTTTAAGTAATATACTTGTGTGGTTTTCATTTAGTCCCTTTTGTTTCTTCCAAAGGTTGATTAGTTCCTAAGCATTAACAAAGTGTGCAAAAGTATTATGTGCATGCAAAGACATTGCTAAGTGCTGAACACGAAGAAGTCTGTCTTCAATTATATTTGAAGCAAATACTTTGATATCATCTTTTGTTTACAGTAAACTACCATGAACAAGGATGTCCCTCAGGAAAAAGGATTTGAGGAGGACATAGGAAGAAAAGGCTCTGAAAACAATGTTAGTTTTGAAGCTTTTTCTTAGGAGAAAAACAAAAAATAATCATGTTCAATGTCTGTGCAACAAAAGAAATCTTTGCTCACCAGAAAGAATTTGATATAGCAATGACAGGAAACAGGAGGAAAACAGTAGGGATCCAAGGGATTTTAAGAATTAAAAAACAAAAAAGGCCAAAAGTTTTGAGGCAGTTTTGCTTAAAGTATTTGTGGGGTTTTGTTCTTCAGTGGATATGTTTTTCTTAGGTAGCTGATAAAATACTAATTGCTTCCATGTTCAGCAATGCTTTGGCTTTAGCTTAATTTCTTGAATGGAAGAAGAAATGAATGTAGTTCACAGTCACACTTTCCTTTAATTAATAATTAAGCACTTTTACCATTTCATGATCACCGTGCCCAAGATGACCTCCAATCATCACATCAGTCACAAGTCCTTCTCTGTTTGTGAAACCCAGGTCAGTGGGACACCTTCCCCAGTTGGCTGAGTCACAAAATGACTTTAATGCCTCCTGACTGTGGCCAGGTCTGTAAGGGGCCACAACAGGCACACAGACCGTCTGACACCCGAAACGGAACAACGGCAGAATAGAAAGGCAATGGAGGAGATGGGAAAGAAGTGTAGTGAGCAAGAAAGCATCTGAGGCATTTGAACCTGTCTGTAGAGGGGTTATGAAATGAATCTGTAGCCTTGAACAGGATCCCAAAACTACTGAAGAACCTGAGGCGTGACTGAGGGTAGGAATGAAAATCTGTCTTTCAGCCACTGACACGATATGAGGGGACATCTGCCAGCTCAGGAGGGAGTCCAAAGTCCAGGAAGATAATCAAAGCAGTAATAAAACCTTATTCAGGAACTCATTTTAAATTAACACTATCCACTGCAGCTACATTTTAAAGCGAAAGGCATTTTTGCACATTTCAATTTGCAGATACCCTCCCTTAGCCCCCTTTAGAGCATACTAAGCAAAGTAGGCAGGTGGAGTCTTTTCAGCTAATGATAGACTAAAATCATCTTCTAGCAACTGGTGGTGCCTAACAGATGCCTGCAGATGCCTAATTAACATTCATGAAGCACTCGAATCCCTTAGATGAAGGCAGTATATAGTAAAAGCATAAATTATTATTATTATGGGTACTAACTGCTTCAGAAAACAAATGTGACTATTCTAAAAATAAATGGTTTATTATTCCTTTTGCTAAGAAAGAATTGAGTAAAGACCAACTGAAACAGCTTTTTTCCCTACACATTAATTATTTTACTACCATGTAAATAGCAACAAACAAATATTAAAAGCTGCTCAGGTGTTTCAGGAGTTTGGATTTGTAACAAAATCTAAGATTCCAGTTAAATCTGACAGAAAGCTGGACAATCAACGATCATTAATATGATGGAAATTTTAAAGCAGACTATTCAATCATGCTACAGAGCTGCTAAGAGCATTCTGCGTCCTTTCCTTGTCCCTGACCCTTAAGCTGCTTTGCATCTGGATATTTAAATACTTTGCACAGCTGTGTCTTGCAGACTTCGCCTTCTCCATCTGCTTGTTTGTTTTCCTGGTTTTATTTTTCAGGCTGCTATTTTGTATAAGCAAAATTATCCTTTTATGCCTCCTCTGCCTCTGTTATTTCTTCTAGATATTGTAAACTACAGCATCTGTACTACTTCTCCTGTTATAGATTTATATTCTTCTAGGTAGAGTGGGATAAAAATAAGAAGCCTCAGTTGAACATGAAGCTGATGCCCTAGTCTGACACATAAATCCCCAAAGCTTTTTATTTCTGAAATTTTCTACGGAGTATCCCCTTGGTGTATAAACGACTTCTTTTGATTTTTTACAAGTATGTATCACAGGTCAATAGAACAAAAAAGAAGACAAGCCATTAGGTATTTGACAGAACACAGTTACCCCTTACATTAGCAAGAGTGACATTTTTTGGGAGTCAGATAATGTGAATACTCTGACAGTAAGTATTATTAAAAAAAGGGTTCATGACCTAAAAAGAGTAGGGATTCAGATTTGATTTTTAAAGCATTTCTCTGTCTTTGGGTCAGCATGTTTGCAGAATGAAAGGATGTGTCCTGACCTTTTTATCTCTGAAGGGTGGGAAGTAACTTTAGATTCAGAGATTTATCTCATATCCTAGAAACAAATTGAGCCAAGTTTTCGAGTTCTATCTATCTCCCAGTTATTTCTGGATTACTGAGCTTTGCTTACTCTGAACTGTTTCATAAAGGAAGTTAAAAATTAATGCTGCTGCTTAGCTATATACTTAAATATGAGCTCAGATTTCAGCACAAACAGATGTTCTTTGCTTAGTTGGGATGGTCTGGAAAAAAAAACAATTACAAAATTGTTTTGATGTGTTCAGTTCTAGGAATCTGTTAATGGCTTATGAACAGAACATACAGATGGCTCTATTAGGTCAGGACCGTGGCTTTCTCACCCGATATCAGAAGCGGATATAATGGGACAAAAGGTAGGGGGTCACATACTGAAAACCCACATGGATTATCATATCCTACAGCTTTTTTATGCATTAATGCATCCCTGATTATTTGTTTCCTGTGTTATCCTGTACTGAGCCCTATCTGTGTGAAACAAATTGCAAGATCAGAATCTTACCTGCTTAAAGAAGTCTCTCAGATTATCTTAAAAATTTCATTTGTCAGGTTTTATAATAGCTGTTACATCCTGCTGAATTATTGTGAAATATCAAAAGCAAGGTAGCAAAACATGCCCTACTGAACAGAAATTTTGGAAATGTGAATCACTGAAATGTAATTCTGAATGACCCTGGGGAGAGGGAGCAAAAAGAAGGTAAGGTCAAATTTATAATAGCAACTCCTGATCATGAGCTTTGGTCTTTGACACAGTTTACATTCAGTTCATAGGTGGTGCACTTCCAGCTCCCTTTTGCTTCATGGAAGTTTTAGAAATGTCTGGAATTGCTGTGTGAGCCTTACAGAGAAATCTAATCATATCCAGGTAAATTCTCCTTAGTTCTATAAATAATGACCACACATCATCTTGAAAAAAACACAAATGTTAAAGACAAACATAGCATGATGCTTAGGGGAATCCATTTCACATCTTCTTTACTCAGCAGTTGTTCTAGAATCAGAGACTTTAGAGGAAAGACAATTAAACTACCTGATCTTCATCTCCTGTTTATCACAGGTGACTAACATTTCTCCAAGTTACCCCTGAAATGAGCTCAGTAGTTCACCTTTGATGGAAAAAGGTGATATTATTGTATGTTGACATTCATCAGCTCTTCCAATGTCAGCACTGCAGCCTGCTGTGTACTAACTAATTAAGGCATGACTGAAATAAAAGTTGTTACTGATTCATAATTTTGCAGTCATGCTTAAGAATCCCACTTATAGACCATCTTGCTTTCAGCATTCAGAAGTGCAACAGGAATTTATTTCCTGCTTCCCACAGATTACAGGCTAGAATAGTTCACTTGGAAACAGCAAATTCCCCTTGATTTCTTACCGTATTACAAAAGCCAAAGCTTTGGTTAGAAACGTACTAACAGTTTTTTATTGCTAATGCTAATTAAAGAAGAAGGTAAGATTCAACCAAATTTTTTAGACAAAGCTTAGCAAAATGAAGAGCTATGTCTCATTCTTACCCACTTAGGTTTTGAGCCCTACTTCAACAGTGAAAGGAGGAAATGTAATAATCTTACTGACTGCCCTGAGGACTGAGGCACCTGAAAGATTTCCAGCAAGTGTCAATAACAACCCTGAATATGACTCTTCTTATGTTTATCTGCAAGTTTGTCGGTTATTCTGAAGTGCACTGATTTATGTACCCATAATAGGGGACTTCAGAAGCTCTGTGTGTTTTATTACTTGAGGCTACAGGTGTATAAGACAGAGGACGTTTGCTTTAGGGCTCCTGATACTGGTTCAAAACATTAAAGCCGTATGATGTAAAAGGCTGAGTCTATATTATTTTCATTCAGCTGGCTCACTTTTTTTTTTCCCTCCAAAAATAACTGAAAGGGTTGAATTTGTACCAATACTTTTCACTGGAGTAGGTATTGTTCATCTTCACCACTTCATCTTGATACCAGAGATGGTATAATTTGTCCTCCTGTCTTTGTAAAAATACATAATGCCAAAATAAACTCTATTCCTGTGTAGTCTGGCTAATAAGACAGAAATACAGTCATCTGATCACAGCCAAGCTGGATCACATTTGTTTCATGCAGGATTGATTTCGCTATTGATCACTAACAAAGACAGTATTTGTAACAGCAGGATTGAAGTGAAACTCTCCTCATTTGAAGGAAGGCTTTATGAATAGTCTTTCATACTATCTCTTGATATAGCATCTTTTGTTCCAATAAGTACTGATATGAGCAAGTCTAAGGTGTGGAGAAATCTTTCCTGGCCCAACTGAAATACCCTCTCCTTCAAGGCTGCATCTGTTAATGTCCTCCACCCAAACGACCAAGGCATACACTTAACCTCAAACTGAAAAAGGAAACAGTTTCATATCTGACAAGGGGGTAGTTTTTCATTTCCCCCACCCAAATAACACATGGAAAATTTGTTAGGTGGGTAGAGCTAATACACACCCCAAATAATCTCATGGTTTCTCTGGCAGCCAAATCATCTTATACTGTGTTTACACCATGTCCTCCTGATGAACGTGTCCTGGGTGAGGCTCTGTGGCT
The DNA here is from genome assembly GCA_013397815.1 of Aleadryas rufinucha. Taxonomy (NCBI): domain Eukaryota; kingdom Metazoa; phylum Chordata; class Aves; order Passeriformes; genus Aleadryas; species Aleadryas rufinucha. The sequence goes on along the minus strand of VZTH01014149.1, from coordinate 484,007 downwards.
GGCTTTATTTTCAACATTCTGCAGTCATTTGTGTGTCATTTTCACAGAACTTCATGAAAATGCTTTCAAGTTTTTACAGACTTCTTTAGAAGGAACTGATTTTACCTTCAACAAAAGAATGGTTTTGTTTCTTAACAGCACTCAGGATAAGCCAGAAAGCACTCATTTCTCCTCACTTGTAAAACATTTAACGTATCGCTACCCACACCCTGTAATTTCAAGACTCCTAGGATTTATATTTTAAAAGCATAATTGAAACTTCTTGGCAAAGAAGTTGGCCCTATGACTTCCAGTCAAAATGGTTATAAAAGAAAAATTCTCTGTTATAATGTAAAAGAAATCCTGCCTAAATTAAAAGCAGTTGGTATTAGCTCTTTTTCCCCTATAATAATATCTACCATTAAGATGACAGCTAAAATGTAAGGTGTTCTTGCATTTCAAGAGACTATGAGAGGAAAAAGGATTGGTGGGGCTATTTTAGTGATGCCACGTGGAACTCATAATATATTTTGTCAAAACAACTGTTTATTCAAGTACATAGAGAAATGTATTTTTAGTTTAGAATTCATTCAAAATTTCATGCCTTAACTCATTGAATCATAATAACTCAATGCCTAAACTAGCACAGGAAAGAGAGTACAAAGGTTCATGTTGGGTGTGTTATCCTGCAAGGGTACTTTTCTTAGTATTTGAGAATAACTTCAATAAATTTATCTTATTATCTCATTGCTACTTTCTGGAAGAGTTGGGTGCAGGGGCATTGTTGAAGTTCAGCCTATTTTCTTTCATTACACAAAAGCATTGTAAAAGTTCTGGAGAGAACAGATGTCCAGATCATGCCAACATAGATCATAGCAACATAGGAGGCACACTCAGCCTCCCATAGAATGCCGATTCTCACATATTGTCAGCAAAGAATAACTTAAAAATAGCAAAATGGATCTGATGACAGCAAGATAGGACAAACATTCTGAGTAACTATCTAACACCATAACCTGAGCCCAAAGGCATATCTACAGCTTTCTGGGCTGTTAACCTCGCATTTGTCTGAAGAACTCCTAGAAACTCCCTGTACCTGTACTGCACTGTCTATTTTTCCTCCAGTTTCTACCAGGCAGAAGGAAACAACCCCAGTCCAAATTCTGTGGCCTCCAGTGCCATGAGTCTGGGGCAGTAGCATTAGTCTTTTCTCTTTGGAATCACAGGATTCTACAGTCATTGCCTGGCCCAGTATTAATCTACTCTCCAGAACAATAAGAATGCAGGAGTTGCACTTAATGATCCTTGTGGGTCTCTTCTAGATCATGATATTCTGTGATTCCATAATTCCCATGTCCTACTCTGCCAGTGAATGCCTTTCTATTATAGTACCTGACCCATAGTAATCACTATTTTATACTACACAGACAATAATTTTTTTTAATTTTTCTTGGCAAGACTGTATTTTGCTTTCTTCATGTCTCATTAGCTTACAGGGAGAATATTAAAAAAAGTTTAGTGTTGATAGTAGTTCATTTCCCGCTCAGTGCTGTTGCCCATTGGTCAGAGACTGATGACATGTCTACGATACTAGATCCAAATGAAAGGCCAGCTCTGAATTTCAGTTATTGAAAATGATCTTTAAAAAAATGTTCCCTCCCTGCTGGGATCTGCATTAGCAATTATACAATGACACTGATGCAATGGTAACTGTAAAACAAAAATTTGAGATTCGTGAAGGGGACAACATTTACTCACCAGTTTACCCAGAGTTATGGAATGCTATTGCAAAGGGGATGAGAATGATCACTCATCTTGGTGTGTTTATAACAATTCTCTTATATTAGCAGTCACTTATTTAGGTAAATGAGAGATGGCCTTATAGGAGATGAGAAAAAAATGTTAAAACCATACTAATGAAAAGCCAAATGAAGTGCTGTGATTATTGTTATGAACTTTTCTTTTTATGCTTTCCTCATCTCTGTAGTCTTGTCTGTAGTTGAACTCTAAGACCTTTAGGGCAAGAAAGCTGTTAATTCATCAAAGAGCTCTCTTTGTTCTAGATCCTGTATAATACTCACCATATCAGCCTTAATCCCTTTAACATAAATAAAAACAAAGAAAGGTATCACAGTTGTGTAGTATTAGAAGAGACTTCAAAGATACAGAAGTCTATCTGCTTGCTTTGAGGAAAAATAAATGCACATAGGCTATCCATGATGAGTCTGTCTAACCCATTCCTAAAATAGATTTCACCTTTCAGAAGAGGCATGGGATTCTTTGGTTACTTTCTGAAGTCTGTCTCACCACTTATCTCTTCTTATATTTAGAGATAGTTTCCAGTAGCCCTGTGGATGGGAGAAGTAAGAGGAAATTTTGATTATGGTTAAATGTTGCTTTGTTTTTTTTGGTCAGGTACCTACATATGACACATGCCGATAAGAGAGCAAAAGCTCTAAGTCTCAGCAGTACAGCTTAAGAGAAGAAAGCATATTTTATCTGTACCATCAAAATACTTCTGATGTCAGTGCCTAGTTTCATAGGTGGCTATCAAATACTGAGTTGTTTTCAAGCAGCTTCGAAGCAAAAACCCATTAAGCATATGTTTGTCAGGAGCACAGTAAAAAGTTATGAGTATTATCTCTCCTACCCTTTCTGGAAGTTTTAATGCATGAAGTGCTCCCTTGTTTCCTGAGGACGTCTGTGTGATTTTCATAGTAAAGACAACCTCTTATTTTGCTAATATGGATAGTGTGTCCTGGTCCATCATTTCCTTGTTCCTAACATCTACTTTTGAAACTCTAACATGAAAAATATCACAATTAGAAGGTTTTTAAGGTGTTTTATGCTTTATTTTGTAGGCATATATATTGAAAACATTCTGTGAAATACTCTATTGCAAAATAATATTTTGCTTTTTTTTTTTTTCAGTTCATTGAACATAAATATATATGTCCTACTGTTACTGTTTGAAGGCTGTTCTATGTAAATTCAGGTTAGTAATAGCCAACAATGTGTGTCGACAAAGATACCTCTAGCCTGCAATTAGGGTACAGGTTTGGGGCATATATAGGCATAACTGGGCTAGTTTTATCTTCTGATCATCTGCTTTGTTCCTCTAAGGATGGCAGAAAACCCCCCTCCAGAATGCTGTTTTTTCTGTGAGCCAAGTGTGCTTGCAGACAAACCTGAATACTTGGCAGCTGTATCCTATGGTATGCAGTTTTAGATTAAAACTAGCTTGGTATGTGCTGCATGTGTTACAATTACACTTCAGTCTGAAGCCCCCATATATCCTAAATTGAAACAGCAATGAATACTTGAGACTCAGAAATGATCCTCCATCTCTGGCCATCTGTAGGGCAGATGTGCAACACTTTTCTCACAGCTATAGCAAAACCAGTTTCAAACCCACCTTCCTGTTGTGCTTCTAATCAACCCATTTCCAGACCTCGCTGCTGGCAGCAGTCACATTGCATGTTTGGTTTAATAGCTTTGCACCCCTGATATAATCCACCCCTTATGTGTGCACACATTCTCCCAGGCTCTCTTGGCAAAGTTCCCGGGGTGTACACGAGTAAATAGTGAGGAAGATGACAACTGCAGCACTGAAATGAAAGTGCACCTACTGAAAAGAGAAAGTGATGCAAACTGGGAAATTGTGTGGTAAACGTGGGCATTGAAGCTATTGGAGCAGGAATGCTGGACTCCCAACATATTTTAGGAGCACGTGAGTAGATTTTATAAAAAATCCCCAACATAGTCCCTTCAACCGCTATGATAACACAAACACACCCCCTTCTGCCCTGATAATCGAGAAGTGACTACATGTTCATTGCAAGTAAAATATAAGGGTCTCTAGTACACTTTGCTGTGTATGTCTACTTAACCACTTTCTCCCTCAAAAAGCTATAATTATATATAATATTTTATTATATTATATTAATTATATTATTATGGAAATACTTTAGAGATGAAAACACAACAGGGTGCTACTGTAATATAAAATGTGAGTTTTTAAACAAAAAAATTCTTTGTCATTTTTCACCACCTTATCAAACAAGTCATCCAGTCCTCCACAGAGCAGACTTCAATTTGACACAGGATGCTGCTGAGCAGAAATGACTCCCAGACAAACCTGTGTCACTTCCAGCAAGCCATGTATGCCACATAGTGCCCAGTGACAGCACACACTAAGAAAGAGAGGAGGTCATGGGCAGGATGAAGCAGGAGACACTCCATGTGTTACCATTTAACAGTAGAAAGTGTGCTGGTTTTGTCTGATAATATTTGAGTCAGAGCACTGCACGTCATTGACCTACGAACTGCCCTGCTGCTTCTTCTGTGGCAGCAAAAGGAAATGGGCACGCATGGAGAAGGGGTCTAATTTATATCTTCACAGTTAAGTGAATTTTACTTGACACATATCTTCATATCTCCTGATGAAAGTAATTATAAAAGTAAAATATGTAGTAGTATATGATAGCAACTGCTTGTTTTCCTGCTCAGTATCTAATGCATCTCTGGTCTGGGAATGCTGGGTACCACTTTCATATAAATGTCTTGTTGCTTTGTTACTGCTGTATAATAATAATAATAAATATCTATTGTTAATACTACTAAAACTTTTTAAGAGTTTTTAGTTTGTTTTGTGAAGAAATAATACTTAATGAAAAAGTTTTTATAGTAATCTTTTGCTAACCTGACTTGTAGATTTTGTTTTCTGAAATAATCTTTTCATCCTAATTTGAATAGATAATTTTTTTCTTTCATTTATTGTCCTATGAAGGACAAGTCTAGTAACTGTAGATTCATTAAACAAGAATAATTCCTGGTATTGCATAGATATCCATTACAGCCCAGCTAACATTAGCATGTTGTATTCTGTTCGATACACAATGCTATTTGCTAATGTTATTAATTCTACATTCAAATAAAAGTGAAACGGGTCAAGATTTGGGAACTGTAACCATAGTTATGGGCAGCAGGATTCCAGCATTTAAAGGCAAACTGCTAAATTTTGAAGACTGAAAATGGGAAATTTATACACATATATACATATATACATATATACATATATAGATAGATAGATAGATAGATAGATAGATAGATAGATAGATAGATACACAACATAAAGGACCATAGCCTGCCAGTAATGCTAAAGGCCCAAACCTGCTCCTAGTGAAGTTATCCAAGCTCCTTGACAGGAGCCCATTAGAAAGGAGAACAGAGCCTAGTCTAGCAATGAATCACCTTTCCATATGAATTATAATTGCTGAAGAGGATGCTCCTGCACTTGGCAATCCAAGGAATCCTAGCCAGGATGAGCAGCTCCATTCCCTAGTTCTGCCCTTTCCATATGCAAGAACAGAAGGATGCACACTCTATTTCAAACAGTTAAATACAGCCTTTGCCAAACACAATAAGGATGTTTGCAGATTGAAACTTTGAGAATTTCAGCATGCATTTTTTTCTTTTTTTTTACCAATAAGTAAACATTGCACAACCCTTGAAAAAAAGCCGTGTTCCAGATTTTGCAAGAATTTTGAGAATCACGTAGTTAAAATCTATTTTATTCCCATCATACAAGTTTCTAGGTAATTAAAGTATATGATTTCACACCACTCTACATGAGATTCAAATTCTGTCTTCACACCTGTGTAGTACTCTTAACTTCAGTAATGTCATATGAATACAGTGAAGAGCAGGGTTTGATCCAAGATGCTAACATTTCTCTAAATTTTAAAAAAACAGGCAGTGAGTCTCAATTTCTTTCTGGTGGTTATGATTATTTTTACCTCTTATCTTATTTGTTTACTTATTAATTTAATTTAATTGATTCAGGGTTTTTTAATCTGCATTAGAAAATTATTAGGGTTTTTTTTCCTTTAACATGGGCAACGGTGTTCTACAACCTTATTTTCAGCATGTTTTCTTACCTTCCCTTTCAGCTTTTTACACTTCACTGATTAGTATGGATGAAATTTCTTTCAATGGGTTTTCTGCATCAAAAAGATAGACAGTCAAAATTTTTCATCTAAACTCTCCCTATCAGCAAAGAGAGGCAGTGAGGGCAATTGACCTGTCTCTCCTCACTGAATACAGGAGGAGTCTAGACAAAAAGCTTAAAATAGACAGCTATCTTAGGTAAATTTGCTAATTATCTTGGATGAGATAATTAGCAAATAATGAAAATAAATAACTGCTACCTCCCCTCAGGATGATGCAGATGTTAACTAAGGGAGAAAAGTGCCCTGAAAATCCTGAGATATTTGGATACTGCTGCTTGGCCATTTCTATTTCTTCTGGCTTTAACAAATAACTGTTTCACTCCCTGTTCTTTGAAACTGAGTATCAATGTGGTGGTTATATTCCACTTGCTTTCTTGCTTATAGTAAAAACCCCAAAAACTTGAAAATTCAGTGATAAAATTCAGGCTTTTGCCATAAATATGAAATTTCCAGTTTTCCAAGAGAAACCACAGTGTCAGAGGTGATTGGCCTGTCTATCTCTGCCTTACCTTAATATCTTCAAACCCTTTTTTCCTGGTTTTGTTGTTAAACAGCCCTCTTGGTTGGCCTCTGTGTACATGATTATTTTCCTCAGGGAGAAATTAAAATTTCTTTTACCTTTCTGTTCCCATGCTTGTAGCTACTTACACCCCCTCCTCTGTGTGACCTTGAGCCAGGCCAAGCCTGGCACCATCCCTTGTTGCCCTGAGGTGCTCCAGAGTCTTATCACCTCTCTGCAATATAGTGTCTCACGTGCAGTCTCCAAAAATCCTAATACTCACATCTGTAGGGCTCTCTTTATATTCATTACATCCTCTTTCCCATTCAGCTTCCCCTCCAGTGCTGCAGGAGTAAAAAACAAGCATGAGGAACCAAAGGGGAACCATTCAGAAGAGAAGGCAATTATGTTTCTGCAGAGAAAGGCGAGGCTTACTGGCCTTAAATCTTCTAACAGCTGAAGTGAGAGAGCTGCTGCTTTATGATATGACAAAGCAACGTGAACCCTGATCAGCCAGATGTAACATGTGGCTGCAGCTTTGGGGGGGGGGTACTTTATATGCCAAATGCATTTGTTCACACAGGAGGATAAAGCACAATGTTTGGATGATGTTTCAAAAAGCTTCATCTAGTACTAAAAAAATTTACTTCCCTCTGTAACACCTTGTAGTCAATCAGCAGCCAGTCCCGGTAAAACTAATATAAGGAGGCACTCAAACAGACCAAGTCTGTGCTCGTGTGCACAAGCCCACCACACCCACACACACTCGGTGGCAAGCCTTGCAGAAGCCTGGAGTCAGAGGTTCATTTTTCAGAAGGACATAGAATGACAGCTGCAAAATATTATTTTGGATTTTCTTAGAGCTCCCTTTGTAAATCATGATTGATTGAAATAAACTGTCAACTGCAATTTGTTAATTTTATGTGATTTATTCCCAATGTCTGAATGTGAAAACCTGCTAGAAAAAAATGTTTTATAAAACATCAGTGATTTTTATCACCATTAGTATTCTAGAAAAGCAATTTTTCAGTACTCAATCCTCCTGAATGCTTGTGATGAGCAGCCAGGAAACTGACTGCCACATGCCATACAGAAATGAGAACAGTAAATCAACTGCTAAGAAACTGTTAGTCTGATTGAGACTCAGAGCATTTTCTAAAGTGGGAAAAAGGGCCTTGATAATCATTGCCATACTGGAGTTTAGAAAGAAGTCATATTTGGAAAATGTATTTACTGATTATACAGAGAGGACTGCATTTACAATATCTGCAACAATTTGTACAATGTTTACTATCACAAGAGATTCCTGTCATAGGATGAATATTTCTCTCTAATGTAAATGCACTATAGAACACAACATTGCTTGAAAATAACATCATCAATTTAAGAGGAAAAGGACTATATTTGCCTCAAAAGACCAAGTTCAAAATTTAATTATGTGGCCTGAGATTTGAGCAGAAATCCATGATTTGATGTCCTCAGCAAACCAGGATGTCTTCATTAAAAGGTTTAATAGACTTTAGAGAGAATGGAAGTGTATACTGAGAGCATCAAAAGGCTGAATGATGTCACCTCCGTAAGCAGCACTACCAGTGCTGGGGTGGGTAATGCACTAATATGGGTTTCTGATGGGATGAGCCACAGCAAACATCCTGCAATACAATATTTAGGAACACAGAATACAGCTTCAGAGAATATCCACAGCATTTAGAAAGTGCATAGGTCTTCTCTTTAACCAGATAAAGAATTCCATGATAACATGCTGTGTTTAGCCAACACCTAATATCCTGAAATATTGCCTTAAACACTTGTCAATTTTTTTTTTTTCCGGAAAGAGACTGGATCTTACTAGTGACGCATTTGCAAGGAATGTCAGTTTGAATCTTTCCTATGACCCCAACACAGAGATATTCAGATTTATTAATGACTCCTGGGAATAACTGTGAAAATAACTGTTACCCTCTTGAGGAGAATAAGGAGAAAGAGCATGCCCTGCACTTATTTTGAAATTACAGATCTGCATCTGTCTGTACTGGCAGCTTCAACTTAAGATTGGAAAAGGTGGCACTGCTTATAACAGACTTGAAGAATTATCTGTTCCACTTATATCTGGCTCGGAGTTAGCCCTGAGAAAAGCTGCACAGTAAGTCAACAATAGCAGAAGGTCAAGAAAAATGGGACCAGGGAATTTTACTGGAATTTAGGATTCCATACTAATGAGTTTGGAGAATTTGCTGGCTGAGATACTCTCTGAAAAAGAAAGCCATATAGATGCAGAGCATTGCCATCAATTTATATTTATTTCTGTATTTCCTGCTGGCTGGGTACTAGAGTTCTTAATTTGTTTTTTCCCATGTTTTCAGTGAAGAGTGAACTTATAAGAATAAATTATAAAACTCCATCTTGAAAAGTCTTTTTATGCTCTGAATTCACAAAATATTGTATTCTGCAATGCCAAATGTGTATTTAGGATGAGGTAGGGTTCCTTTAATATTTTTTGTTTACATAATTAGATACCAGAAGGTATCTGTTAATACTGATTAACAGAAGGCTCTCTTCAGAATGGTAGAAGATACATCAACAGTTCAACAATTGCACTCTAAAGATTTTGGTTTGCTTTTGTTCCTGATTAACCATTTTCACTGCAGTCTGTGTGATTTTAACAATTTCACTGTAGTACATGAGGATTTATAGATAATTTCAGAAAAAGAATCTGTGAGTACCCTTCCAAAAATAGTGGTGGACAGAATATTGTACTTGACCTACACCCTAAAATTTTTGTTGATCTTTTCTTTGAAAATTTCCAGTAGCCTATTATTTGAAGCTTAGGTTTGAAAATAGATGGAAAAAAGTCTTTTGTAAGATATATCTCCTTTTTTGTTCCTGCAAAATCCATCAGAAACATGCCACACCATGTTGTCTTTGAGAAAAGTCAAGCTTCTCTCCAAGAAAAGAGGCAGCTCCCTTCTCTGTGCCTTTGGCACGCTCTGGTGCTGGAGCCAAACCCTGTGAAAGAGGATACTGCTGCATGAGGACATGTGTTCACGTTAGGGACAGAGAGGTGGGCAGGAGACAAGGATAATAGGAAAGAGGACATGGGGGGAGACTTGAGCTGGACTTTTACACAGAACTACAACAAAAAATTGATTGATTGTAAATAGCCATCTACAAAGGTTAAATGTGCAAGTCAAAATCTTATTTTTGAATGAAAATACCAGCCAAGCACCCATGAAGAAGCTTCTGCAAGCCCACAGTGGAGCAAGGACCAGAGGAAACATGGAGCTGCACTTGCTGCACATCTTCCCTCCCTGTGTCACACATCCCAGGTGCACAAGCCACCCTAGGCTGTGACCAGTGTTCCCTGTCATGCACCAAATAAACTGAAAACACCGGTGTTGATAGAAGAAGCTTTCCTGTAAAAATTTATGTCCAAGTTAGACACGGAGGTGCTACACAGGACAGAATACAGTTCCTTCTCTGTCATAATCCCATCCTTGTCCTATTTTACTAAAGCAGAAGAAAAGTTAATGACAGTGATAATGGTGGTGTTTTTGTTGTTTGTTTGGTCATTGCTTCCTAGGAATGGATCTGAGAGCACAGCCTTCACTTTACACAGACCAATGAGCTCACCACATTTACAATAAGTTCTTAGGGGGCTGAAGATGAAATACCAGAAGCATCTCCCTCTGTGGCTTGCATGTACTGAAATTTAAGTGGATGCTGATTTGTGCTGACATTCCTATTTACTTTCCAAGGCTGTAATGACTAATACTTCTGCAGATACTATACTAAAAGCTTCCACTTTCTCCAACAATAAAATTTAAGGATTCATTTAAATTAGAAACCTCCTCTGGCCAATTATTTTGATGTGTAAGGATGTTACGAAATAAAGACTACAGAAAAATAATTTCCATTAGCTATTCTTATCTGATTTTTCATTATAAGACCCCTATATCTATTGATGGACAGTAACTTTTATTTTGTAGTAAAAGAACTAGAAAGAAGATAAAGTGGATTTTACTGTCAAATTTAGGTATCATCCTAGCAGGATACAAAATTGTAAATTGAATCCCCATGCTCTGCAACTGAAATTTAACACCTTGGAAATTATTTTTAGGTTTGTGTTCTTGGTTTTTTTCTTTTTCTCAGAAGAAACAGAGGATCATCTGGAAAATATTCCACCCTTTGATCCAATACACATCAATTTTAGACCTACCTTAACAGCTTTAAGGGTGGAATTCCTTATTTCCAGCCTTCCCTCTGTTATCAGAACAACATAGAGGGTTCTGTTTACCAGCAGTCAAATGATTTGCAGATGACAGTCAAAAAGGAATTTATAAAGTCTCTGTTCCAAGGAAAGCCATGATCCCTTCAGCTTAAAAAAAAATCTCCAAACTGACATTTCCAATATTTTCAAGAGTGCCTAAAAATCTAAAGCTCCATCCTGAAGCTTTTCTTTTTTTTTCTTCTCTCCTTTTGTTCCAGCGTAGGTTAAAAATATTCCTATCCCCTGATTCTATTGTAAATATGAATTCATATTTCATATACAGAGCCAGAGTTCTTTGTAATTTACCAGTATTTTAAGGGTAAACTTGTTGTTTAGAGAACACCATTTCTTCCCTTCAAACTACTCTGAAGAAGAGAGCCGTGTGTGAATACCAAGCTCTTGGCCTCTGTAATATTCTTCCTTGCGTGTGTGTGTTTTTATGGTCTGCTCATGAGAACCTTGCTTGCTTTGGATAATCTTCCCTTACACCAGTATTTAAACAGAAGTGAATGGAACTTCTTACATAAGACACTACTTGACGTGAGCAGTGGATGGTAAAGCCAGGCTCTTTGTAGGTATTACAGGATGTGATTTTTCCCCTGCAACAATAGCACACTTCAAAAGAAAGGGCTGGAAAGGAAATGTCCTTTGAGCACCAGCCTTTCTGAAGCCACACGCTGAAGTCTCAAGTCCTAAATCAGTGTTCACAGCCTTCATGCAGAGCACAGATCACCTTTTACCATCCTGTAACTCTGCACTCATTTGGCAGTCTTTAGGGACAATCATACTTATGAACAGGGATTTCTTCTGAATTCTATTTGTCAGCATTCATTTGCAAAAGAAACTGCCCCGGGTTATTAGGTAGTAAAACCTAATATATAGAAGTGGTATAACTCTACATATGTCAAAAAACGACAGGTTTTTGACACACACAAAATCTTAACTGGTATATTAAAAGAATTTTGCTCAGTGCAGCCTGCAAATTTCAGCATGTGGTACAGTAACAACGTCCAGATTTTCCAGCTTTTAGGTATTATGTATGTGAAAATTCACATGAAGAAATGGACAGGATAGAGGATCTTTTTGGTATTACCTGTACTTGAGAAGAATTAAACACAAACAAGTGTGAAGCTGTAAGGAAGTTTCTTAAGAATGAAGACCATTGTTGCCCCAAAATTCTAAAACACTCAGAGATTGATGCTTCTACAAATTTCACATAACTCTTCAGGAAAAAAAAAAATATTAAAAAAGAAGGAGGATTATTTATTTTCTTCATGTCCTGGATGTTGACCTGAGAATCAAGGAGACATCACTGATCTTGATTGCCAAGAACTTCATAAACCACATGAAAGACAAATACCACATACCTAGCAAAGGAAACATCCTTAGAAAAGGTGATAATTCTTCACATCCCCTTCTTCTTGCCCATTAACACCACTATCATTTGTCACTTATCTTTCAAAACAAAATAGATTGCTCTTTTTTCCCTTATGGAAAAACACGTAGATTTTATATACATTTCTCATAAATCAGGTTTTAAATGTGTGCCAGAAACCTGGAAAAAGACCTAGGGCTTGCCCTAAAAGTAGGAATATTCTTTTCAAAGGTGCTTGTTTCTAATTTGCATGGCCAGTGAGGTGCAGTGGGATGTGTGGCACCCAGTCAAATAGATATGAGACAGCTTCCAGCAGAGGATGGATAGACATGTGAAGCAAACCTGCTTGTCTTCATGAGCCTCCAGGGAAAGAGAACTCCAGGCTCTGATTGCACAACTCAGCAGTTCTTCTTTACACATTGAGGTCCCCTTGGAGAGTCACCCAGGCCCTTCTGTGCTGCATAAATGAGAAGCTGAGCAACCAAGACTCCGTCCTACCATTTTATTCATATGACACTCTGAACCAGTTGGCAAGGACTAGAAAATGTTTAGAACCAGAAACAACTCCAGGTGAAGGCCTTTGATTGCCATAGTAGGTTGCAAATCATAACAGGCAAGCACAAGAGAGCCCATAACCTTACGAAACATTCCAGGACAGTTAAATGGAAGACTTCACTTGCACAATTTGAGAAAAGTTCATCTCTAAAGCATGACAGGAAAACTCTTGCTCAATACTGTTGTTTTCATTTTAACTCAAAATAAATAAACAGACCCAAAGAGTCTGGCTTTAGGGCAGATTGCCTGCATAGGTTCTCAAGCGATACAGATAGCTCTGTAATGAAATGAAACCTGGCCAACTACTTCAGAGTGCAGAATTCATTGTTCTGATACTTAAAAAACATTCCTCGTGAATTGCCTTATGAAGATGTATTTCACTCTCTTCTTACAGGTAAGAAGGTCTCAGTGCAGCACTAACTCCCAGGCCTGAGCATTGTCTGCAGAGGTGTAGCAGTAGGAGTCATTACACAGTGACAACACAACAGATCAGATAACATCACAAGACCTCTCAACACTGTATATTCTTGAAAAAAATACACTAAGCGAGAAAGAGGTCTCTTTTTTTTAGTAAAAGAAGCTTTTTCGTACACTTTGTTCTACATCTCACTCAAGAAAAATTTAATATATAAAATTATATATATTTTATATGGGTCATAGTTCTTTTCTTTAGCAGGGTCCTTAGGTTTTGATTGAAAAATTTTCCCAGTCATCCATAGTGACTGTTATCTTTTGAAACTCCTGCTGAATTGCCAACACAGATAATTCAGGATACCATGAGAATTAATGGAGTCAGGAAAAGAGATATTGTCTAGCAGGCATAACACTGTAAGCAGAGGACATTTTACTTGTTTATCTCTTCCCACATCACAAAACACTATTCAAAGTCAGAAATATTATTTTCAGGGAGGTTTCTTTAGCATAATCTGCAGACACCGTAATTAAATATGCCAGTATTTTATTAATTCTCAGTTAAATAGCCTGAATTTGATGTGTTACAGCTAAATCACCTCTATATTTGAGCACAAATCTCTCTCATTGAAACACTTGACACAAAACACTGTTTTGTCAGAATTACTGAACATTAATCTAGTGTAATCCTAACAACTTGTGCTTTAATTGCAATAATTTAAGGTAACTTAGTTTCAGAGCTTGCCAACAGCAGCATGGGGAGGCAAAAAGAAACACAGACATAGTATAAGATGGCACAATGGAAGATTTCTTTGAATTTGGTAGCTGTATCTGAGTTCTTCATTCTCTGAATCTGCTGTCTTTTGGATTGAGTTACACATGTTACCAATCTATGCTATGAGTTATACTCATACACAATAAGGCGGTTTTGTAAATCAGTCCAAAAAAAATTTGTGCAGGATATCTGGTAGAATATACAGAACTAAGTCAAAGAAAAAAAATCTGAACTATCACTTTAAAGAGAAACTTTTATTCCAGATAATTGTGTTTTAAAAATAAAATTTTTAAAAAACCCTACCGAAATTGTTCTTAGAGAGGATGGGGCTAGGAGTAGAGGGAGGAAAATTTTTCTTTAACTGAAAACAAAAACATGCTTGGATTAGTTTAAGGTTCAATCCTGCAAGTTGCCAAGCTTTCTGGTCCCAATTCAGTAAATTACTTAAGCATGATCTTAAGTTTTAAGCACATCATCAATTCCAAAGAAATTATCTGACTCACACATCCCTAATACATATCTGGGCTAGAGCCAGAGATCTCAGCACTTACTAGTATTAAGACTTTCATTTCCTAATTGAACTAATAGTGATAGGTAGATTGCATAGAGAATAAAACCTCCTGCAAACCTCCTTGCAAACTGGGAATCACTGCTGGCTCTGCTGTAACCCACATACCTCACAGTGTGACTCGACCATCCCTGCCATGGTACAAAGCTGGCCACAATGTTCCTGCCCTCCCAATGTTCCCCCTGTCCAGGGTGAATCACATTCAGTGTTGCTGAAATTCCTAGTTATCCAAACAAGCAATAATAGAAACATTTGAGCAGAAAGAATTTTTGAGTCATGTAGGTGGTTTTCTTGTGTGGGAAACTACCCGCTTTGTATCTATGTGATTAGGAAAGTCAGCTTCATTTGCCTCTGGCTGTCTGAGGCATGCAACAAAAAGCACATTCATGTTCCTATTCCTTCCTCCTCTCAGCAACACAGAAGAAGGGAAAAGATTATTAACTTCTCTGTCATAGTCAGGTTAAGAGAACACATTCCCTTTCTGTAAGGCATCACTCTACCAGTAGGAGCTTTTTCCAGAATTTTACACTGCCCACCCTGAACTCACCCATCCAACTGGATGAAGAAAGTGCTACCCAAATGCATGCTGCCCAGTGCACAAAGAATCATTCTGGGATAGCAGAAGTATTGTTCTGGTGGTGTTCAGCAATACACCAAACCCTCACTGGACATGGTATCTGCCCAAAACTGACTACACTGACTAAAAAAAGCAACTGCTGAGTAGAGGTGAGGAAGATAGTGCAATAAGACCATACCATTCTCTATGTGTGCCCTTCTGGTCTTTGGCAAGCTTGGATAGAAATCTTAAAACAGAAGAGTTTTCATAAGAAACCAGAAAAGAACAAATTAGCTTTGGAGAGCTTTATAAAGCGAGCATGAGGAGCAACATGGGCTGTAGTCCAAAAGGGTTTCTCTGAAACATTAAAAAAAAAAAACAAACCCAGACAAGACACCTGAGTACCACAGGCAGAGGAAAGACAGCAGACAGTAGCTCCTCACAGAAGCATGAAAATGATGGGACTGGGGAAAAAACAGGCCAGGATGAGGTTTAATTGAGGCAGATCTGGAGTAAAATATCAGATCTGGAACCTATCAAGAAACAAGGAGGGAGAATGAGGACAGCAATCCCTCAGACATGTTGAAAGCCCAGGGAGGACACGATTTCAAAAACAGCAGGCTGTGAACATGGCTGTGTTGAAGATGGCTGATGAGCCAAAACCCTGGTCTGAGGCGTGTTGGCTGAGCAGGAGCGGAGGAGAGGGAGAGGACTCGGCTGGGATAGAGGAGCTCTACAGCTCAGCATGAGGCCAGGAATGGCAGGGAGAAGGTTTTTCGTGCCAGAGCAGGAGACAGGCTTGCATATGAAGCATTACTATGCAAAAAAATTTATTCCTATTAGCACACGGATGAACTGGATACTAGGCTAGGCTTTAAACCTTTCCCAGCCCTGCTCAGCTTTGACAATGGCACTTTTCAACAGGTATTTCAGGGGAACTTTACCCAGCACCCAAGAGATTTTATTAAAGTCAATATGACAAACTGTGACATCTTTCCAGAAGAGAGCTTAACAACAGGTCTGCATCAGTTTTGCAAGGAGCCCTTGGGCTTCATTTTCAATTTAAGTATACAGAATGATGTCTGTTGAAAGTCCTACGCTGAAACCAGTGACATCACCAGTGGCAAAGGATGAAGAGCTTTCATGCTGCTCTCAGCAGCCTTAATAGAAAAATGATTAATCATAAGTGCAAAAAAAAGTTGTCATATTGCCTCAGCTGTTTTACCATTAAATTATACTGTCTATGTTACTTATTAATTCTGGACTGACTTCTATTTTTAATACAAAGAAAATGCAGGTAATTATAAGTGATATCTCCATATGTGCTTCCAGAGTGTGGATAAAACCTTTCAACACACTGAAATATAGTCCTTAGTGCATGCACTTAGATCCTGTCATGTTATAAGAAGGAAATTTATAGAGAAAGATAAAAAAGGAAATCATCTAGGGTTTCACTGGTCACCTCATTATTGGCATTTTAGATAAGAGATAATTAGCCCAAAGAAATCTATTTATACTGTCACGTACATAGACAAGCTGCCTGCATCAGTACACAAATAGATCTATAGGTTGGTTACTGTGGTATTGATGACAGAGACAGGCAGTTGCGAAAACTTCAGAGAAACTAGCAGAAAGCCGAAGGGTAGAATCACAACAAGAATCCATTTCTAAGCAAACGTCTATGCAGAGCAGGAGTGAAGGCTCACAAAGGTTTTTTCGTGGTCAAATCTGAACAGAATAATCAGCAGATTAAATGATCATGAAAATAGAAATGTTCTCATAAATAATGTAAAATTTGCATCAAGAAAAGTCATCATTGAAAAATTAAACACTGATAAAAAATATTTCAGTTTCAGATATACACATTTGCAGATGTACAGACAGGTGCTCACTTGGTATCCATAAGAAGTAGATAAAGAAATGCTATAATGGTCTGGCCTATTCAACACCAACCTCAGTGAAGATTGTTCAAGACTGCAGGTGAAATAGTGCATCTCAAAGTTTTTATGTTTAAAAAAGTAGAATATTTATGTCTCAACACAGAAAGTTCCTTCCTTCCTTCCTTCCTTCCTTCCTCCCTCCCTCCCTTCCTCTCTTCCTATTTTTACCTTCAGTTGTGTGGAAACACAGATTTGGAAACCATTCCTGAAAAATTTTTTTTCTCTAAACTACTTTTAATATTTTCCTCGTTTGAGTGTAAACTATTTCTGTGTGTTTTCTCTAGCAGAGAATATTCTGTTACCTTCTTTTTTGCAATTAAATATTATATTCCTGAGGATTATCAAGACTAAAAACTATTGATTTCTTCAGTGTTTCCTCCAAATAAAAACGATCATGCTTACTGTATCTCTGATAATTCCTTCTGATTTCTTCTTGAATCTCTCCATTGTTTATATGTTTCTTGAACTCCTATTCATGCTCTTATCTCTCAGCATTTTTACTACCTTTTACTGAAGTAGCCTCTTACTTTTGCAAAAAGTAGGTCACAAAATATGGTGAGGAAAAATACAATGTTAACCGTATCCCTACCTCAGAGATTTTAGAGGAAAGGTTATTCAGTACATGCAGAAAAGAAATAACTACATAAAAAGAATATATTTCACATCGCAATGATATACATCGTTACAATCACCATGGTAGACCCTTACAAATTTTAGTACATTCTCCTGTGAGCGAGGGAAGTACTATTATTGCCTTGCTACCATCAGGAACATATCAACAATTATATATATATATCAACACAGTCATCAACAATTATAGATACAAGTCCACACAGAATTATATGTCTTCATTTTATATTTTTATAGAAATAATATATTGATACATATTTATATTTCTTATTCACATACTACCATGTGGAAATTGCTAAATTACCTCTGAAAGAGCTAGTGAGAGTACCAGAAGAAAAATATATACATTTAGATGAGCTCCATCCATTTAGACAATTTACTCAACAGGGAAACAAGATTTATTAGCTTGTGTTAATATGGCTATTCTGTTTCTGATGCACAAGCAGCATAGGACACTCCAGAAAACCCAGACTTGTGTCTTGACAAAATTCTTGAGAGCTGTTATCACCAGATCTGTGGTAAATTGAGCATGTCTCCCAAATTATACTTCTTACATGCCCAAATCACCCGCAGTCGTTCCTCTTCACTTACCTTGGGTTTGGGGTTCTTTTAGGAAGTTAAACAACACGAGAGGTAAAGCAGAAATACAGGCAGAAGACATCATCTCAAGTTGCGGTTCTTTCCACACTCCAAGCACAGCCCTTTCATCAGAGAGGAGGGACACACCCCCTCTTCTGGGTAAGAACAGTGTAACTCAAAGTCAACCAGCTGAGACTCGTGGCACACAAACATGCATCAAATACTCCATATAGGCCTAACAACTATAACAACCACTCCTTCTGAGAATGGGAGATGAGTCTAATGAAAATTGATGTAGTAACATAATTTAATCTTACCCATCCAGACAATTTCTGAGTTATCCATCTAAACAATTACCCGTGTAGACAATTTCTCAGCCAGCCTAAATGCATGAGTTCTGCTCTTAGAAACTGCAGGTGAAACTAAGAAGGGCAAGGAGGGAGAGGGACAGAAAGGGCAGGGGGAGATAACTGAGGAAAGAAGGAAGAAAGAAGGTCAAAGATTAGAGAAGAAGAAGCAATGGAAGGAAGAATATTTGAAATGTGAAGATTCTGATTTCTCTCGTCTTTATGCATTTCATTTTGTTGGTTTATCATCAAGTAGACTGCCACTGCAGAGACCAGAACTTTGGAGAGGTTTTTCAGCAGCATTTGCAAAATGAAAACAGAAAACATTTTAAAGTCTGTTGCCCTTAGCAGTAAATTTTATTTTCGTACTCTTGAAATGTGGAAGGTCGGTCACCTTGTTGGTTTGCACACTGTCTATTGACTGACAGGAGCCAGCTGACTTATCAGAAAGGGAAATCTGGGGACAAAAAGTCAGGAATGACTCAAATGTGAATTCTGCCCCATTGTATTAAAACATGTAGCTGAAGCCATGTGCAGTTGCTGAAAACTCAAGGCTATGTTTGGGGCATCACTGAAACACACTTATCAAATTTGCCTCTTAACTGTCAGATTTTTTTACTAATTTATGCTAATTTATAATAGGTATATTGTTATTCTTTATTGTTACCATGTCGTTATAGCTGAGAGGTAAATATTAAAAAATTTTCTGTTTTTCCTTTTTTTTCCTCCATAAAAGAGCCAGATGTTTTTTCTTTGTTTTGCACTCAGAGTTTGGAAATCTTCTAAATAAATCAATTAGTCTGTCAGCCTCCACAGGCACTTTAGCTGCTTTAACAACTTAGCCCCAATCCTGCAAATTTGTATGCACAAAGATGGCCAAGAATAGGACTTATCTCACCTAATCTAAGAGATAGGACTTTAGTCTACACAGTTGTCTAGGCTACACTTCTGTTGTCAATTGAGAGAGGCAGAAGTCTAAGATAGGAGGTATGAATCACCCCTCTGGAGGCGAAAATCTTTCTCTATTGACTCTAGAGGGAACCTAGGAAGGTTGGTAAGACTAGACATCTAACATTTAAATGATCAAAACTAAGTGAGCTAAATCACATCTGAAGTGCATGAAGAGCATGCTGAAATCAGTGCAACTATTCCTCCGAAAAACAGCTGTACGAAAGTTAAAAATTTGTATAATAAAGGTTCCACAATACTGAGTTTTTAATGGAAAATACTATTTCTATGTGTTTAGAGGAATACAACTTTGATCCCTGACTGGTATTTTCTTGGTAAAATTAGAAAGGGATGCAAATCAGAAAGTTCAGCTGTAGCAAATTATTTAATGGTACATTACAAAGTATTTTAAAAGGTGACTTTTGCTACCCTACCTGATCCTTCACTCATTGCTAGAGCTGGCCAATCTGGTTCTGAGAGGCAGTCTTCACCAAAAAAAAAAAAAATCATATAGTAAAAGTGACAGTATAGAGGTGTTTGGGAATATCAAATTCAAGTAGAACTTGCTATTTTCATATATCAGCAAAAATGAATGATGATACCTCTGCTCCCTTGAAACTTCAGGAAAGGGTAGCTGTGATGTTGCCTGACTGCCAGGAAACTATTCAAATAGTTGGTTATTGACAGGAACCTGTATCAAGTACATCAAGAGGTAAAAAAATTGCTTGAAAATATGTTCGTAAACTTTATCAACAGAAGATAAGGACTTGGTGAGTCTAACAGGCTTGGTTAATATGGATCCTGAAATGAATATTCAAAGGCACATAGAGTGTTGGGGTTTTTTTCCTTTGTGGAAAAAAATTGCTTTAATTTTGCAGGGATGGAAGGAAGTAAATGCCACCCACCTTGAGGCCTCTGATTTCAAGGCACTTCCCTTCCCATTGCATGTGTTTGTGGGGAGCAGAGGTTTTGTGTGTGCACAGCTATAAACTTGCCAAAGCCCTCTCAGCGGCTGCTGCCGCCTCACCAGTGCAGCTGAGAGGTTCACTGCTGTGCTGAGGTACTGAGTCAAACTGGAGTCTGTCCCCACACACAGTCCAAAAACTTGGAAACTTCAGTGCCAGATGCAGGGCGGTTAGGAAATCCACCCCCATAACCCAGGGACAGGGCGCACAGCTGGAGCACAGACGCAGACAGGGCCTTCCCAGAGAGGCTGTGGGCCATGTGGGATCAGCAAAACTCCGGGATATGGCACGCCCAGAAAGGCTGCAATATGCCCTGTGTTCACAGCAGGTAAGGAATGCGTAAGGGATCACACACCGAGGGATCTCCACATGCCACTCAGCTGTCAGCTTTGTTCCGACTGCCGGGATTCAGGTGGATTTCACTCGGCGCGGCAGGGAGACAGACTGTACCACTTTGTGACTCACGCCCGATCGGGGGCAGTGGGAACAGCAATCATTCATGACTCACTACATTGTATAAGGCTGTGGAAAATCATTTGCTTGCATACCGTACAAATTCATACTGGAAGTATATTAAATATGTTGAAGTAATTGGAAAACAATTAAAATGTTCTGAAGCAAAAGCGAGACAGGTTACTCATTACCAGTCTCTTCCTTTTCACAGAGATAACCTATTAGCAGAAATTTGTAGTATTTTCCTTCTGAAGTAGTCAAAGCTTTAAAATTCTGTCTAGAAATAGAACTGTGTGAATAACTTGGGGTGGGGGTTATATTCAAAGAAAATAGCAGTTTTTTTCTTATCGACAGTGGTTTTTTTTCTTTTCTTGAGCAACTGTTCCTAGGATAAGAAAAATGTAAGTTCTTCTGAAATACTAGGAATAAATATATTTTGAAACTTTCCCTCTAAAAGAAAAGTTGTGCAAAAGCCTAATGCTCAAACCAGTGTTTGAGTAAAACAGGCAAAGGATATTGTTACACAAGAAGGAAAGAAACCATAGCCTGCAGGTTGGGGTGCTGGTTTACAAAGTTCCTTGCTTTGCTAGAATTTAAATGAGGACCTTAGAAATAAATATCTCCAGCCTAAATCTGCAAAAAATCTGAGGTGCCTGAATCCTGTAGAATTTAGAACCTGGGGTTAGATGACTTGGATGGGACAAGTGATGGCAATATCAAGAAGAGAGCTGTGTTTGAACACTCCCCTCTCCTTCAGATCAAAGCCATGAGAAGCAATACTAATAAAAGTATTTCTACCTGGAAAGGAAAAAAATCCTGTCAAAAACTGATATTTTTGAGACAATTAGTTCACAGAATCACAGAATATACCAAGTTGGAAAGGACCCACAAGAATCACTGAATCCAACTCCTGCACCTTCACAGGACCATCCCCAAGATTCACACCTCATTCCTCAACAGAATCAGGGATCAGACAAACCCCATGAGAGCATATAAAGGGTGGTGGGAAGATGAGAGCAGGACCCAAAGCTCTTCCATACTTCAATCTTGAGTCACAGACAGGTCAATCCACAGAGAGGAACTTCTTGTTATCACCCAAAACTAAAGCTAAGCTAAAAGAAGTGCAGGGAATGGTTAGCTGATTGCTAGGCAATGGCTATCACAGCAAACACAAGCTAAAATCAGCTCTGGCCAAGACAAGCCCAAGCACGTTTTTAATCCCTGCACTGTCAGGTCAACAGAAAGCCCCTGACCTTTTACTTGTAGTGACAAGAAATCACATGTACTGGGCTACAAAATAAAGACCAGGAAACAGAGAGGAAGAGAAGGATGGTCTTTCCCCACCAGAAAAAAAAAACAGATCTATGCAGGATTGCCTTAAATACATGTGGTGTGATTAAAATGAGTAACTCTATATCCTGAGGTTGGGCACAAAAAAATTTCCTTTTAAGAAAATCCTTGTTAAAATAGAGAAACTACTCTGTTCTGTCAGAAAACAGACAGGATACCTGGGGCAACCCTTTCCCAAACTATAACCTGAGGATCAGTGCCTTTCAACAAGGAGCAAACCTTCCAGTATCTCCAAAGTTTCAGGAGTGTGTGAATTGCCTTTTTCCCCTTTTTTTGTGATTTTCTTTCCTTCCTGTGCAGCCAGAAATGCAGGATCCATGGGGACAGAAAGAAAAAGCAAGAAGACAGCCTGGGAGTCTGAGGACTCACCTGGAAGAGACAAATCTGAGTTTACATTTAAATGTTGGCAAAACAATAAAACAAGTATAGGCTCACTTCCAAATCTCTGACATTTGGTAAGAATTTTGCAAAGAGCTTGGGATCCTGCTCTCATGCTCACTGGCTTCTCCTGAAAAAGCATACTAGCTCTGTGCACATTGTTGTCCCCCTTGTCACCTGGACCCTTAACATCCCAAAGAAGCCCCTCTCTCTCCTGCACAGAGCACCCTAACCCTGTGGAAAAGGGTATCTCTCACTGCAGCCTCTTTGGGACTTTCTGCTGTAACATCCAACAAGCTCCTTGGGACCTTGGTGACATCCCAGTGTCATCCAGCATAGTGCAACTCCATTCACTCAAACCAATCTAGTGCTGACTTCTACTCCCGGCCAGTGAGAGGTGGCCCTCAGTCAACTAAGTGTTAGTTAAGGCTGAGCTTAAAAGACACAATGAGTCTCACATAAAAATTTATGATACAACTATTCTGTGTTTTCCATTTGTCTGTTTTCCCTTTTTATCTCCTAGACAAGAGCCCAACTGATATCCCAGCTGATGAAAGGACTTTAAATTTTGGAACACTGTCAGGATCTTATTCTGTTAATGTGTAGAAACAAATCTAGTGTAAACCAGAAGTTTTTTTAAAAACATCTTAATATCACAGGCAGAGCCATGCACTTATAGCTCAGTAAAGTACCCAGAGCAATATTGAGACAGTACAAAATGAAGTATTTTACAGAGACAGAAAATCTTTCTGAATATCTCAAACATAAAATGTGACATGTGTACTATCTGAGCAGGGGAAATATAGGAGAATTAATGTCTTATGGCTAATATAATCAGTTAAGCCACTACATTAAATTAATTAATGGATTAAATTTAAAAGATCAGTCTAAGAATGCTGTTTTTTTAATAAACAGAAAGTGGTAAAAACATTATCCACTTCCTCAGTGTTTTCTAGTGGTTTAAAAATTCAACAGCCAAATAAGGTAGATGTTATTGTAAAAATCATTGTGATTACTACCAAACAGGTCTATAGGAGAGCAAAGCACAGTACAATAATAACAAAATTGCACCAAATAAAATAATAAGGAAAGGAAAATGGTGATTGCAGACTCTGTGGGTTTCAAGCAAAATGACAATATTGATTTGTAGCCCAGAAGTCAGAGTAATAAATATCATGGGGAAAACATACTCATTTTCCTTGATTTGGAGCAAATGGTACAGTCCCAAAGGAGGCTTTTAATTTTTACTAAAAGGGAAAATATGTGAAGAAAAGAGAATAGGTTACTTTAATTTTTTTTTTTTTTTTTTTTTTCTTTTGGGACAGTTGTATATAACTTTTTNNTTTTTGCATCTGGGACAGTTGTATATAACTTATTTTTGGATGCAGAAAAATGTATAAAGGCTTTGCAGCCAGAAAAGGGGACCAAAAATTTCCAATGTTGGATTTCTCAGAACAA
The DNA here is from genome assembly GCA_013397815.1 of Aleadryas rufinucha. Lineage (NCBI taxonomy): Eukaryota > Metazoa > Chordata > Aves > Passeriformes > Aleadryas > Aleadryas rufinucha. Next base: position 459,963 of record VZTH01014149.1, on the reverse strand, counting down.
GATAACTAGATTTGGAATCTGAGGGTTAGGCAATGAACAGCCTTCAGTTTTAGGGGGGAAGACAGAGGTTAACCACCACATTCACTAACTCAGATTCACAGAATATTCTGAGTTGGAAGGGACCCACAAGGACCATCAAGTCCAACTCTTAAGCAAAGGGGGGGTTCACCTATGGTGTTATTAGCACCATGCTCCAGTCAACTGAGTTCATCTCCTCATTCTGTTATCAGAATAATTTCACATGACGATATGAGGGTATTTGAGCTGACCCACATGTATGTGGAAGGGCTAAAGAGACTTCTCTTATCTGACAAGATTCTGGAGAAAAGTGAAAATTATAGATTTTTTTCCTTCAACCCCAAATTTAATCCCTTATACACTGTTGATGAGGCACAAAATAGTTTTTCAAAGAAAGAGATTAAAAATGTAGCTGGTTGTTTTTCAAACATATGAACAAAGACCTCTCTGTTCTATTATCAGTGCTCATATCTGTTCTGGTACAGGATGTGTCATTGCTCCCTGTACCAAAGTGTTACTGCATATTGTAATGTTCATTGAGAAAAATAATTAAAAAGAAAGCTGAGGATGTGGTTAAACCCTACCCATGTCAATCTGAGCTTTACATGCATAAATCATGTCCAGTGTTATGGAAAGAACCCAAGAGACCAAATTAATATTCTGTTACATCTCTGGATATTTCTGAAGACTTTGACAAATTCTTGCTGATTTTGTTCAAGTATTGTCTTAATATTCAAATTCATGAAGCACATGAAGATGCCCTGGGTTTATTAAAACTTGTTTGTACTCAATATTTTTGAAATGAAGGTCACTACATCACTATATATAAAGAACCTCGGAGGCTGGCCTGATTTTTGGAAGTGCCAAGTTGCCACAGTTTTTACCAAAGTTGGTGAAAAATGTGAGTGCTCAATAATTGGAAATACAGTAGGCTTTTGCTCTATTTTTTAGCTGTACATGAAAGACCCTGGCTACCTAAAGATGAAAATCTTAAACTGAGGCTTGGTCTTGTAACTTCGTAATGGAACAGAAAATTGGGTCATTATATTAAAGAAGGAAACAGCAACTGGGTCACTGAGATTGAGGTAGGAAAGCAAGTTCACACTCAGTTTGCTGAATTTATCTAGTGTCTTTAACATGAGGAATATCTCAATTTTCAGGATTTTTCCTGAGGTTTCATTTAAAATGTAATCTTAAAAATGCATACTCTCCCATGGGTATTTCAGACAATGGTGAGATCTGGTGTCATATATAAATACTTGTCAGAATAGAAAATTTGGAGGTGGGATGAGGATATGTGGTGAAAATTTCACTTGAGAAGCACTCTCATTTCCACTGGAGTCAGTGACAGAATTCCTGCTGACTTTTAAAGACAGCAAAAGCAAGTCAGCACAAAAAAACCCCACATAAATAGAAGCATCCCAAGCCTGCTGAGACTTCATTACATAATTTTTAAAATATGAAGGATAAATCTAGGCATCTAAATGACATATACATGTGTTATGCACCATTAATAAGTGATGAGAAATAAATAAATTACACCGAACATGCCCAGTGCACTGCTGCTCTTCCCAAGATGTGAGTCGGAGAACCTAAAAATAGAAAAGATGATTTTATGTGCAAGTGCTATGAAGGAGTAGTGGTTCAGCAGGGGAAGATGTAAACAGAGAACCAGTGCAGTCCCAGTGGGGGTGTACAGATGTGAGGAAGAGCACAGTTTCTCTCCCTGTGCATAACATGAAGAGACCCAGGTAAGGCACAAACTGCACAGATATGAAACATAGCAGTAAAAGCCCTCCCACAGTGAATTATAGCTGAATTTTTTCTTCAATTTTGATTTTTCTCTTCTCCCTGAAAAGTTTTTTTTTTTGCTACTGGCTATATAAGTGTCTTTTATATGTCCGTTTGATTCCTAATTTTTGTGTCTTGCATGTCTGCTGAATAATTTATGCCATGAAAAACAAGTTAAGCAAGCAAGCTGCTTCTGTGCTTCATTCAGGAAGTAGTGATGTTAGTGGTCACTGACTAGGGAAGAAAAGATGGTCCAAGAAATTATTTGAGCCAAACACTTTGAAGATCAAGACCAGATCCTTAACTTAATTACACGATAATGAAGGCNTTTTTGCATCTGGGACAGTTGTATATAACTTATTTTTGGATACAGAAAAATGTATAAAGGCTTTGCAGCCAGAAAAGGGGACCAAAAATTTCCAATGTTGGATTTCTCAGAACAAGATAACTAGATTTGGAATCTGAGGGTTAGGCAATGAACAGCCTTCAGTTTTAGGGGGGAAGACAGAGGTTAACCACCACATTCACTAACTCAGATTCACAGAATATTCTGAGTTGGAAGGGACCCACAAGGACCATCAAGTCCAACTCTTAAGCAAAGGGGGGGTTCACCTATGGTGTTATTAGCACCATGCTCCAGTCAACTGAGTTCATCTCCTCATTCTGTTATCAGAATAATTTCACATGACGATATGAGGGTATTTGAGCTGACCCACATGTATGTGGAAGGGCTAAAGAGACTTCTCTTATCTGACAAGATTCTGGAGAAAAGTGAAAATTATAGATTTTTTTCCTTCAACCCCAAATTTAATCCCTTATACACTGTTGATGAGGCACAAAATAGTTTTTCAAAGAAAGAGATTAAAAATGTAGCTGGTTGTTTTTCAAACAGATGAACAAAGACCTCTCTGTTCTATTATCAGTGCTCATATCTGTTCTGGTACAGGATGTGTCATTGCTCCCTGTACCAAAGTGTTACTGCATATTGTAATGTTCATTGAGAAAAATAATTAAAAAGAAAGCTGAGGATGTGGTTAAACCCTACCCATGTCAATCTGAGCTTTACATGCATAAATCATGTCCAGTGTTATGGAAAGAACCCAAGAGACCAAATTAATATTCTGTTACATCTCTGGATATTTCTGAAGACTTTGACAAATTCTTGCTGATTTTGTTCAAGTATTGTCTTAATATTCAAATTCATGAAGCACATGAAGATGCCCTGGGTTTATTAAAACTTGTTTGTACTCAATATTTTTGAAATGAAGGTCACTACATCACTATATATAAAGAACCTCGGAGGCTGGCCTGATTTTTGGAAGTGCCAAGTTGCCACAGTTTTTACCAAAGTTGGTGAAAAATGTGAGTGCTCAATAATTGGAAATACAGTAGGCTTTTGCTCTATTTTTTAGCTGTACATGAAAGACCCTGGCTACCTAAAGATGAAAATCTTAAACTGAGGCTTGGTCTTGTAACTTCGTAATGGAACAGAAAATTGGGTCATTATATTAAAGAAGGAAACAGCAACTGGGTCACTGAGATTGAGGTAGGAAAGCAAGTTCACACTCAGTTTGCTGAATTTATCTAGTGTCTTTAACATGAGGAATATCTCAATTTTCAGGATTTTTCCTGAGGTTTCATTTAAAATGTAATCTTAAAAATGCATACTCTCCCATGGGTATTTCAGACAATGGTGAGATCTGGTGTCATATATAAATACTTGTCAGAATAGAAAATTTGGAGGTGGGATGAGGATATGTGGTGAAAATTTCACTTGAGAAGCACTCTCATTTCCACTGGAGTCAGTGACAGAATTCCTGCTGACTTTTAAAGACAGCAAAAGCAAGTCAGCACAAAAAAACCCCACATAAATAGAAGCATCCCAAGCCTGCTGAGACTTCATTACATAATTTTTAAAATATGAAGGATAAATCTAGGCATCTAAATGACATATACATGTGTTATGCACCATTAATAAGTGATGAGAAATAAATAAATTACACCGAACATGCCCAGTGCACTGCTGCTCTTCCCAAGATGTGAGTCGGAGAACCTAAAAATAGAAAAGATGATTTTATGTGCAAGTGCTATGAAGGAGTAGTGGTTCAGCAGGGGAAGATGTAAACAGAGAACCAGTGCAGTCCCAGTGGGGGTGTACAGATGTGAGGAAGAGCACAGTTTCTCTCCCTGTGCATAACATGAAGAGACCCAGGTAAGGCACAAACTGCACAGATATGAAACATAGCAGTAAAAGCCCTCCCACAGTGAATTATAGCTGAATTTTTTCTTCAATTTTGATTTTTCTCTTCTCCCTGAAAAGTTTTTTTTTTTGCTACTGGCTATATAAGTGTCTTTTATATGTCCGTTTGATTCCTAATTTTTGTGTCTTGCATGTCTGCTGAATAATTTATGCCATGAAAAACAAGTTAAGCAAGCAAGCTGCTTCTGTGCTTCATTCAGGAAGTAGTGATGTTAGTGGTCACTGACTAGGGAAGAAAAGATGGTCCAAGAAATTATTTGAGCCAAACACTTTGAAGATCAAGACCAGATCCTTAACTTAATTACACGATAATGAAGGCCAGTTGTTAACTTCCTCCATTTGAGAATGATGTGTTCATTCTGTTTCTAATTGGCAGCTGCTGTAGGGACCCACGGCTCTGCAATGATGTCAGTACAACAGCTCCAAGCAGGAGCAAACAAAGCATCCAGAAATGTATATGCACAGAGCACAACTGTTTCCTCTTAGCCGATGACTTGACTACGAAAATAAATCCCACTTGTTTCAAGACCTTGACACAATAATGAAGCACAAGTGATACCAAGCACCTTCATCATTTCTAGAATAGCCACTTGGAGACTATCAACAGCCTCCTGTGACTGGCTGGTGAGTGCCAAAAAATTGACATGGGGATGAACATGTGGTAGTTGTGGTTATTTGCTGTGTGCTGTATGTATAGGTTCTGTTCTTTACAGGAAAAATGCTATAAAAGTAAATCAGATTATCCTGAAGAGCATTATCTGTTGTGATTATGCTCTTAATTTCTTTTGGACCTCTATGTCTGAGGGTATGGAGGGTCCCGTATCCAAACCCAGCAAAGAACCCCAACTGCTGGAAGCTGCTCAAAGCAGAATGTGCAATTCAGACTCTTCTCTTTACAGTAGAATCCAAAATAATTTAAAAATAAACATAGCAGGGTGGAACTTTTTGCTTAGTAATGATGCTTAACAACACCGATTTCCTTGCAGGTCTTATGTGTAGCTGGATTCTTCCTGTGCAGAAATATCTTCCCAAGTTAGATCAATTATGTGCCCTCAGTAGGTCTCCCCGTTCACTCAGTTTTCAAGGTGTTGTGGAAAAAATGCATGTCTGGTGTCAGTATTTCATTTGAGAAATAAAAATTGGAAAAAAATGTTTGAATGTCTATTTCAAAGGCCAGTGTGAGAATCAAAACCAAAGCTTGAGCACAGTCAAAGGCTAGGGGAATGAGGTAAACCTCAATTCCAAAGAAAGATATAATAAAGGGTAATATCTGCATCTAGAAAGAAAAGGTTAAAAAGCACATGATGGGCAGCTGATTTGAAGTGTTTCTCTCTGAAACACTTCAGAAGAAAGGAAGGAGAAAAGCTGAAAAACCAGAGCATCATTTTCTCAAGATGCTGAAACTAACTGTGAAAGCTAACCAGAAAATATGACTAGAACTAGAGACCAGCAGATAAGGAAAGGATGGTGTGAAAACCTGGCCCCTGCTTGTCCCAGAGTATATCATCAAAGGTAAGAAAGTTCCCAGTGGTGGTTGTGGTTATCCCTTATATCTCCAGTTGTGGCAGTCTGGAAACCATGAATGGTACAGAAGGTCCTAAAGAGTCTCACATACAAGGGCTGCAGTGGAGAATCCAAAATCCAAAGACTGGGACCTTGGATTAAAACTCTTTGTTTAAAATTAAAAACAAAAGTTTAGCTTTAGGAAATGCAAAGTAGAACTCTTCAGCCATAAGTCAAGAACACATTGTACACCTACCCTGGTGCCTGCTGAGAGATCCAAGGCCTAAACTCTGCATATGATAACCTTGCACCAGAAAATGCTGGAGACCAAAACACATGACTGAGAATATACTCAGCATTGAAGCTTGACAGCAACATTTGCCATATCCTGCAGCTGAATAAAGCGTATTGATTTACCTGGTTTTGCAGAGACCACGGTTATCCTGATTATGAAGCTCAAAAGATCATTCCATGAATGGACTGTACCATATCATGTGGATTTACTGCCACAGTCTTACCTCTTTTCAGTGATTTCCGCACTACACTACATTTTGCAGCATTGATGTGTTCTCAGAATGCACAAAACAGCAGAGATCTGTTTTGAGTTGAGGCAGCTATGCAGATTTGTACCATCTGAAAATCTGGGCTATGGTATCCCTACATTCCTTTCCTGCATGCAACATAGTACTGCTGGGCTGCAAACAGCTGTTGGAACTGACGTGGCAGCTAAGGGCAACCAAATTCCTTCTAATTAAACAAAACCTTGTCACACACAATGGGCAGTTACTTGAGATTCCACCCTGTCTCCTAAGGAAAAACAGGTAACATTCATATGAGGAAGCTGGGCGGTATCAGAAGAATTAATTTTAAACCAATAATGTTCTGCTGCTAATTGATGCATTGTCATATCAAACAAAGAGCCAGTATCTGCAGAAATGAACACATTTGTTGGTTCTATAATTAGAAAAAAAACGCTCATAAAGTTTGCATTGACGGAAATGCGAGTAGGAGCCATCATGTTCTCCCATGCTACATAAATGTTGCAGCCAATCTTCCTTTCTACACAAAGTTATTAGGTAATGATAGCTCACGTATGTGAGGAGACCTTGCATCAAAGTTCACTTTCAGTTTGGAATATTCCTAAAGTCTGGAGTAGGTAAAATAGCTGAACCTCTGCTCATCAGTATTGCTGTAGTTCTTTTGTTTGACAAACTTGTTTTTAAGTGGTAAAAGCCTTTCAGCCTGTGCAGCAGAGATGCTCAAGCTTCTCATAAACAGGACACCTTAGCTCATGTGAAAGATTTCTTTGTTCAAGCTAGAAAGCAGGAAAGTCTGCATTAAATAATCTGAGTGAAATAATTGTAATCTTGATACTTCTTTATGATCATGACTCCCAAACTGAAAACCTCTCTTTCATGGTAAAGGGGTTGGGTGAGATAGATATATATCTATTCTTAACTTGCAATGATCCAACTTTACTGAATTTCTATATTGACCTGATCCAAAGCCATAAAGTTGACAGAAAATTTAAGGTGGAAAATGTATTCTAACAATAAATGACAACAATTCATTTGCAGCAGGGAAGCTGCTTGTCTGCCTGAATGGCCACAGAGATCAGAACACAGACTATTTACCTAGCTAGCTGAGACTCCCACCTTCAACACAACACCAGAGTGAAATCTTGCAAACAATTAGGAGTGTATTAGAAGTTTCCATGAAATGCAATGATGGTTAAATGCCATCAGTGAGGGATTCAGCAGACAGACTGAGAAGGAAGGTAAAGCTGTAAATCAAAAGCAACAGCTGGCATTTAAAGCCTTTCAAAATACACAGGATCCTTTGGAGAAGGAGACTGTAACCATTCTCATCCAAGTGGTAAGTGATGCTAACAAATTGCAAAGTGAAAGCTAAAGGTCAACAAGACCAGATAGTCACCCTTTTTAATAAAGCTGCACTTAATGGCTGAGATTTTCTTGGCAGTCCTCAAAAACACTTCTTAACAGCTCTCTTCTTTGGGTATCTCAGCATAAAGCAGGGGAGTCATTTGATAGATCAGGCTTAAGAAGGTATTCTGGTGAAGAGAGTCTGGCAGTAAAGGCAGCAGCTAAACTGCGAATTTCAAGTTGGTTCTACTGGTAGAGCATGATGCACAAGGTCTGTTCACTCATTATTGTGGTGATCTGCAAAGTATTTCATTTGAACACAAGAAATGTGAAAGTAGTCTTGGAGGCACCTAACTTCTCAAGAGGCAGGGCTGATTATAGGCCTTAACAAGTGGCCTTGCTTTAAAATCTCTACTAAATCACAAGGTAAGCCACAAGAGAGAAGCAGTGTCTCTGCAATCACAAGATACCTTGCAATAAGCACAAGAAGTTTTCCTTGAATTCATTACAGCATTCTAGCAGAACTACTGTTGCAACAGATGTCAGCAAGAGATGCTGTTACATACTGTCTTTCCAAATCACAGGAATAATCCTAGCATGTGAAGTAAGATTTAGTTAGGAAAACAAGCTGAGGAATTAGTTTGAGTTACGTAAGCTCTGGGAAAGAAACAACAAGAACTTTTTTCCTTGGTTTTAATCTCTATTAAGGATTCTCAAGAAAAGTAGTGGAAGAAACACTTAGATAATTGACCATTTTTGATGGGGATATATATATATATATACACACATATATGTATTTCCTGTACTCTGTTTGACAGCTTGCTTTAGAATCAGATTGAATGAGCACATCTAAAATAATCTCAATTAAAGAATAGAATTTCAGAGGCTTCTCTGTCACCCTTACAGCATTCCTTTTTATGGAGGTTTCAAGACCTATGTTACATATTTGAGATGGTTTTCTGACCTGGTTTAAAATGGATTATTTGTTAGCACATGAACCAGTGAAAGAGTTTCAATTTTGTAATACTGTTCTGTGGAGCAAAGTTCTGAGTACTTGCATACTGAAGTATTCATTGAACACAAAAAAAATGCAAGAATTTTGTTCTGCATCTGGAAAAATGGCTGCCTGGAAAGTTGAATTAGTTGAATTTAACTGAAATGGGAAAAAGTTTTGGATAGCAACAGTAACTAATTTAGGTTATGCAAGTTAAAGTCTCTGAACACTAGAAGTACAACAGGTCCAGTGTCAAATACCTTCTCTGACCTTGTTCCAGATTATTTTTTCTCGTGATGCTTCTACTTTCTGGATCTGCTTCACTGTATATAAATAGTTGACCCATCAGTTATCTTTTCCTGACCCAATACAGTGTCCAATTATTTTCTTTTTTTCTCTTGACCCAGAAGAAATCTTTTCCAGTGTTGCATGCTGCTTATTCAAGGAGGGAAGATGCATGTATCAAGTCTTGCCAAAGTGCTTAGATTTCACAAAGTTGACATGGGTATTGAAAAATCCAATAAATTAATGTAGAATGCAAAAAAAAGGAAAAGTTAAGCCACAGCTCAATATGAGAGTGTGACACTGTTTTCAGAGAGTTTCGTTTGGGCAGACAAATAATGGTTTTAAAGCATATCAGCATCTACTGTGTATTTGTTCTAAAAGACCAGATTTCCTGAAGCTGAACTTAAAACTTATGCTATTTTAGTACACAAGGGTCAATTCCACTTGACCATTTCTACTGAGTATGAATGGTTGAGAAGCAAAGGACATTACGTACCGGGGATGGTATGCTACTCAGGCAGGGAGTTTATGAAACAACCCCTAATCAAGTCTTTAAAAGCAAAGTAGAGAAGGGTTGGAACAAGAACATAGCTCAGTTTGAATAACCTTTGCAGAATGTTTAGGACAAAATCAGCTATATTAATACAATTTATTCTCATTAAAATTTTCCATAAATTTCTTCAAGGACTGGAAAGTGAGATAATAGCAAAATATAGTAGACTAAATATCCCACCAAGTCTTTACTCCATTCTTTACACCAAGTCTTTGCTCCATTCTTGCCAGTTCTAACGCTGCTGCTGTTACCACAGTGTCTCAGTGCCTTCTAGTAATGCATTAAACAATGTGTCCAACATCTGTCAAATGTTTGTGCTCTCTGCTTCTCTCCTCAAGGGAAGATGTGTGTTCAGCAGAGTGTTTTCTTCTGGAATTTATTTTTAATAAAATCTAAATGGCTGTGCTATTTGTTTGTTAGAGAAGTCAAAGAAATGTGACTTGCACTCAGGACAGTAGGCACACAGGATGCCATAGCCCAGGGCTGCCTCTGGCATAAGAAGTGCAATTTATGCTCAGGAGTGGGAAGAAGCTGTGGGCGGGTCCTGAGGGTGAAAAGGTGGGGAGTCTTTAAAAGGAGCTGTGACAGGGGGTTACTCATGCAAACTGTGAATTCAGGAAGGAGAGGGTGAGACTTTATTTTTGCATCTTTTACTGCTTGCATTCAAATTTTATGTTGCAAATGCAAATGCAGAAAAAAAGCTTCAGCTGAATTCCCACGTACTGTCATCAGAGCCATTCATTACTCACTTGGCTGCTGCTGCTCCTGAGCACCCCAGATTTGGAACAAGATGGCTGTGACAGTGATGCCTGTGGAAGACTTGGGAGGGTATGTTTGCACATTTACTGCCTACACTCTTTTAATGTCCAGCTCCGGACAACCTAAAGAAATCCAAATGTCTCTCACACATATATTTTAAAAAGAGAGTGAGAGAAAGGAAAAAAAAATTGCCAGGACCTCGCAGATGGTGAGAACATGGGTGCAAAGTTCTGTGTATTGAGAATTAAACACTATGCAATTAGAAGGTAAACTTAGATGGCTTTCAACTCAGCAATGTGCTCCTTTTCAGTCATTAAGAGGAATTCTGAGACCCTTATGAAAAGCCAGGAGGGGCCAGCTCCATCCTCCTCCTAGCAGTAACAAGCGAATTTACCTTTGACTGGAGTAGATGTGTTAATGGCAAATAAATAATTTTGGTAATTTATTCAGTGAGTTCTTCTATTCTTCTGAAGTAATCACTTTGTGTGACTGTTTCTCACTTTAGCTTTAAGAATAAACTCCTATACGAGCTTTCACATAAATAGTATATCTAGTAAATTTTCCTTCCACTGTTGTAAAAAGACTTTAACTACAGCCCTGCAGCTAAACCAACCCAATTCTCAAGGAATATTATTAAAATAAACACTGCAGATAAAACATTAAGTTGTCTTCAGGTGATATTTTACTATCCTTTCTATCATAATCATCACTTTTCTTCATTCCGTTGTTAGATTTTAACAGCTAAAACCAGCATGATTTAGAAAGTGAGACATCCCTTGAGCCGGAAAGAAGCAGCATTACCAAACAAAGCTTTAAAAATATCATTGTTCTCTGGCTGCAGAGACACATGTGCTTTTCCCTTGTTATAGACAAATGTTGTCTATCAGAGAGGATTTATTTTTCTCTGTCCCAAAACACAAATTTAGTCTCAGTTCTCTAGTCCCCAAAACTCCCACACATTTCATTGGAAAATACACCTGAACAAAGACAGCAAGTTCTGTCCTTGGGGAGGCCAAGAGTAGATTTTTGTCTTAGATTTATACCAGCAGCATGTGGAGACAGAAAAGATGCAATAAGTCAAAGAGATTTTACTTATCAGAGATTTAGACAATCATTTGTCAGTACTTAACTGTATTGCTGGATGACTCATTCTCATTTCTAATACCTAGGAATACAGGGCATGTGTGGGAACACAATGTCTGCATTGATTTTAATCTGGTCTCTTTTTGTACTGTCTACAAATAGCTCACAACGAACCCAATCAGATAAGCAGAGCAGAAAATGATTGCAAAAACACATATAGTAAGCCACTCACAGAGGCCTCAGAGAGGCCAAGGAACACACAAAACAGAAAACACCAAGGTAGCAAAGAACAGCTCATAAAAGGATACCGTTTCTCTACGCCGTGGATGAATAACTTAGGTAGGGAAAATGATCAGACAGGGAAGAGAAAGATTTTCTTTTTAGGTGCAGGACCAGCAACTGCCCTACTCGAAATGCAGTGTTAGCAATACATCCTTTTTATGCACTTCAGTTCTGGATTCCAAGCTTCATGTCAAAGTAGGAATCCATTGTTTACACTAGACAGGTTGGAGAGGGCAGGCTCTCCTGCTATTGCACTGACAGTATTTAAAACACTCTATGTGCTCTGGTCCTCAGTGAACTCCCTTTCACAGGTGCCTGCTGCAATCCTTGGCTCCAGAAGAGTGGGTGTGGTAGACTTTTTGGGGAAGAGTCTTCCAGTTATGGGAGAATTTTTCAATTTTTGAAGTTATTTCTGATACAAAGTGAAACAAAAAATTGAAATTTTGTTATTGTTTTCAAGCTGTTCCTCTGAAAATGACTTGAATCAGGGTGATTCAGAATTTTTTTTCAAGAACAAGCTCTTTGTTTTCAGTCTTGACATTTGCTATTTTGCTCCACCTTTTAGTGAAGATCAACATTTCAAGACTGCACACTCAAATAAAAGTACCAACCAAACTGACCATTCTGTTTTAAAATTTTCCAAATAGATTCTGTCAACAAATTCAAAAGCTTCTGATACTGGAATATCCATCTCAGATACTTGTCTCCAGAATATTGTCATAGCCTTGACAAGTCAAGAATGTCCAACAAAAATTTCTTGCTGGTCTTAACACATATTTCTTCTGCCATCCTGAAGGTACCCTTTAGGGAGCTAGGGTGGAAGGGGAAGAAACAAATGTGGGTTGTGGGATAACAGGCTCACCCCTAATCCAGAAGGGATGATAGGAGGAAGAAGCAGTCATGGAAGCTTATATAAGGCAGAGATGACAGTCTATCAGATGTTAAAATAGCCACAGAGTCAGAGCAGCATCTTTGACTACTCATATATAACATAAATTCCTTTTTCCGCATCAGAAGAAACTATAAGCCCCCTAAGGGTACTGCAATTACACTGATTTTACATCATAATAAATCAGAGAACTGTCAAAATTGCTAAAAAAACAAGGATCAGAATCTCATCTTGCCTTCTCTGTGTGGCCATGGGTCTGCCCTTTATCCTTTCTGATAGGCATCTTTCCTTTGTGAACCATTTCTCTGAACACAATTATGTGGAAAAATTGAGAGGCTCACAGAAGTTCCTGAGGCAGTGCCAGCTGAAGGAAGTATACATTCCCATAGGTCAGAGGAGTCCTTAGCTACAGCAGAGAGCCAGAGCTACTGCATCCCCCTTTCCTGATCCTGGAGCAAGTTCTGCTTACAACAACCCAGGGCCCTCCCTGCCACATCCCAGGGCAGAGCACGTCTTCAGTTTGCCATCCTGGGACGAGCTTAATGTAATTCCTATGTAGTTCACAGCAGGAGGAGCGCAGTCTGCAGAGAACAGCCATGTAATTCATGTTTGCAGAGGCCCCCCACATACATTTTCTGAGATCATCCTAGCAGAGAGCTGTGAGTTTCCTCCAATTTGTCAGACCAGATATGCAATATGCTCAGAACTGGGAAGAAGTGTTGCAGTGTTGTATCACAAAGACCATCCCAAAAAAACCACAGGGACAATAAGTAATATTAGGTCTCCAAAAGCAAGTGGGAAAGCAATTATGTATCTGGAACTGTGGCAAGCCCAAGCAAAACTTGACAGTATTTTTCATCTAGGATGGAATCAGTTTTTTAAAAAGCTATTCTGAAGAGAGCGTAGGGTTTCACAGCCTGAAGGCTTCATGTCACTCTGTGTCCTGTGACGATGACTACCTCCCTGTTTACTTCGGAACTGAATGGAAAGTTGCTTATGTACCTCCTACACCTTTGCTAGCATCTTGATCCTTGTCTTCCAGCAGCCGCAGGGGAAGATTATGAGAGATAAAGAATCCCCATAAACAGAGAAGAAGGGCTTCCTAATCCTATTCCTTGGAATAACCTGTTCTAGAAGGGCAATATATTTCCTTGATGGCAGAAAACTGTTGTGGAATGTCTATGAGGAAATGGTTTCAAAACTCTAGTACAAATTCATTGCAGATACCCCAAAGCTTTGTGTAACACCAGGGAAGCTCAGGGATTTCCCAGAGCCTACTGGGTTTACTGGCAGTCTTGCATCTTCCTCTGCCAAGTGTGGATCTGTTGAAGCCACGATGATGGAGAAACACCTTAATCTTCTCTGCACAGGGTAGTCACTGAACAGAAACACTAATCCCACCTTGGACCACATTACATTCCTCTCATCGATTTATCCAGTTTAGACAGGTAACAGCAAGCTTTCCCTCCCTGAAAAGCACAGAGCAGGGAAGACATTGAAAGTCATCAGGATCTCATCTACTGCGCAGAGGGGTTCATTTGTGTCTGTGGAAACCCCATTGTACCCAGATCTCAGGGACAGGAAGGCCTGAGGGCCAGCAGGATGTCAGAGGAAGAAATTCAATAAGAAACCACTTAAAACCCAATAATTCAAGGGGATTATCACCTTAGAAATCAACTAAATGGAGTATATTGCTTGCCAAATAAAGGAAAAATGGGTTATTTATTGTTTTAGCAAGGATTTTTTTATTAAAACAAACACAAAGTTTATTGTATTCAAATAATAAAGATAAGCAACAAGGAAACTTCTGAGATTAAATAATCGTCTTCTCCAAGAACTAAATTGTTGTTTTACTGAGTGTTTTCTTTCATTTTTAAAATGAAAGTTTAGTTTTAATTAAACAATTGAATACTGAACCTCATATTTTTTGGAACAGGCTGCTAGAAGGGTTTTTTTGCCTTTAGCTGTCAGCTGGAATAAGCATCCTAAAAATACCAAAGACAAAGATATAAACGCCCCTGACTTCAATCTGTACAATTTAAAATCAGGTTAGATAACTGCAAATATGTGGCTTATATTCCCCATCTCTGCACGCACACTCAAGTTTACTAAAAATAAAAAAAATTGTCTGATTTACATCTGTTTTATTTTTTTTTCTGTTGAGCTAAGGGTTGATTCTCCACCCACACATGTAACAGCAGCTAACTCCCAATCAATTTTAAAAGAACTTTAGTAAAAAACAGCATGCTGGAGAGGGAGTGAAGTTACTGGAAATTAAGCATCTGGACTTCTCTAAAGTATAAGGGTTTTTCTATCATGCTGGAAGGTAATTTGACTTTAGGAAAAAATATATGATACTTGACTGTTTGATAGATTCTGGTGATTCATTTTGCATGTAGAAACATGCCCACTCTCGCCATTTGAACCAAACACTAGTTTGTTTTGTTTCTTAAACAGTGTGAAATGGCAGGATTTATACATCTATAATAGTTGCCAAAACTAGATTAAGACCAACCTAGTACAGATGTAATATGACTTTCTATGGATGTAAGATCTCCAAATGACAGGAGACTTTCCTTTTAAGTGCTGAAATACCAGAAACTGAAAAATCTGGAAATGGGGGTGAGAATCGTTCTGTTATACAACACTACATAAAATCATGGAGAGACTAAACAAGCAGACTGGCCTTCCATAAATCCCCACGACAGAGACATTGGTGCAGGGCATGTTTATGGTGTCTCATCTGGCTTTCACAGTGCTTGCTCCAGCAGATGCTTCTCTTTCTGCAAGTGCAGAGTGTACCTGTCTCCTGGGGACTTTCCTCAGCTGTATAGCAACGAGAGGGACTTGAAGTAATTCTAAAAGGAAGTGGTAGTTAAACAGAGTAACCCTGAGGGAGAGATGTCATAAGCTGCATCAAAATTCAAAACAAGTTTTCAAGGAGATGATCCTGAAGCATTCACACTGAGCTCAGCTTCAGCACAGAAGGAAAGCATTACCTCAGGCCTCTGTGTCACACCTAAGCAACTGAGGTGGAGCATATGTTTAGCTTTAAGTATTTAACAGTTAAGTGTCTACATTAAACCAGTAATAGCAAAGAGTGAGGCATAGCCCCGGGATCCCTCATCTCACTGGAACCAGGGTCCCAAGTGCATGGATTGCTGCTCCGCACTGGCCACAGTCTGGCTCCTCTCCTGGCACCTCACACACACATCACCACACACCTCCGTGGGGTAAAGGCATGTGATCCTAATGCTCAGCCTTCGTCTGCCTTGTCTTTGTATCAGAAAGAAATTATAGTTTTATTCCATATATTTATTTTTAAACCACGTCACTTTTAACACATCAGGGCTTAATGGAGTGATCAAAATGATTTGTAGGGACGGTGTTCAGTCAAGACAGCATCCATAGTGTGCAGCAGAACAAAGGGAAGCATGCAGGGAGACAGTGCAGAGAAAAGCCTCAGAAAACCTGCAGTGCAGCAGGATGAGTAAACTAGCTAACGAAACACTTGATATCTTTGTACAGCAAGCCACAGCAAATGAGGCATGAAAGAGTAATCTGGACATGCACTTAGTGAAAGGAACAGACTGAAAAAGAAAGAACCAGTCATATAGCTCCAAGCTGTGATATTGAAAAAGAAATAATAAATTAAACAGTCCAGGGTTAAAGAAAAAAAATAAGTATATTTGGAAACTGAAAAAACCTGACATATTACTTGCTGTTTCTTTATTTCACATAACTTAAAGACAGAAGAGACCTTTATATCATCTATTTTGACTTCCTGAATAATACAGGCTTTTACATTTCTCTTCACTTTTAATACTTAGGTTAACTTTTCAAGTACAGTTAAACCAATGCAATGCTTAGCTGCATGAAAACAGGTACCCCTGATTAACTGTGTCATTGAACTACACTGTCAGGCTAAAGGACAGAAGGATTATTTCTGTCCTTCTGGGAATAAACAGTTCCACTCCACAGGCAGAGGACAGGGAAGACAATTCAGCTCATAACTGAAGCCATGCCAAGATAATAATCCACATCACTGACTGAAAAACAAAATCAAAACTTATCAAAACAGTTGTTTTTCCCAGATGAAAAATCTATATTTTCCCCAAAGCTGTCTAGACTTTAAATGCAAAAAGAAAGCTCATCAGTATATTTACCTCCAGAACAGGCTTCCCGTTTTTATCCTAACCTCTGCTTGCTCTTTCCATTTTCATCCTCAACAAATGGCCCTCCTCATCAGTTTTGGAGAAGTCAGGAGACAAGCTAAGCAAAAGTCTAAAATAAAAATGGTCAATTGTTCTTAAAGTAACAGAAGAGGGAGAAAAAAGAAAGAAAATGTTCTTCTCCATTCTTACAGACAGTCATAAAGCCCTGAAGCATAACATTTGATTAAAACCATATCTTTATTTAGAGCTGCAAGTGCTGTGGGCATACCTAAGGCAATGCTTAACCTTCTGTCCCCTAGATGAGACTCAGTGATTTCCACAGGGTTGCTTGAGAGCTGCAGCAGAGAAGACTCCAGCATGAGATATTACTGTGAAGAAAGAGCTGAAAATCCTGTAGTTACAAAGGGAGAAAACAGTAAAAAGGCTAAGTAAAGGTTTCAAAGTAAAAGAAGGAAAGAACAGGGGAATGTAAGACACCTAAATACACAAAAGGCTATCCAGTTTAATACTTAACATAAAAGATGACAGGATTTTGCCTAAAGTTGAATTCAAAGACAGAAATGTATGTAAATCTCATTTTTACAAAGTCAAACAGAGAATCCAGCGCTGCCTTAGATCCTCTATTTATTCACCCTCACCTGACATCTGGATTGAACACCCTGTGTTCAGTATTCCTTTGACACATACAAGGTTCACTACAGACAAGGTCATTTTCCTCTTACTTAATACTCTCTTGTCCACGTATCCCAACACAATATCAGTCTTTCATGATAAGCCTTTAACACAGTTCTCAGAGAGGTGGTTATCCATGAAGGCATTATTCCTCCTTACTGACTAACAGGGGAAAAAAAGAAAAAGAGAAAAAGAATATAAAGAACATCAATGTCTACCTGTGGATAGAGTCTGATGATATGATCTTCAGATCTACCAACTGTACTACCCTGGCTGTCAGCCTACCAGCTTCTAAGTTGGTACCTCATGCCACTGTGTATCATCAGACTGTTCTCATGATTTACTACAACTTGTTATGTCTTCTGCAGACTTGCTAATAATGATTTAAATAACAGTTATATTTCTTGTGAGATATATATAACAAGTTTATCTATTCTGAGATAGAAGTATCTCACAATGGACTTCTTTTCTGATATGTTTTTTTGAAGTGTCCTGTCATTGACTTCAAGTATATAGGTGTTTTAATTTGTCTTTTAAATGGCTTATTATTAAAGCAACCAGTTTTCTGGATTTTAAGGATTCATCACTTCTCACTTTCTTGGAAGGAAGGCTGTAAAAAAGTCCCATCATCTTTTTTTAGTACTGCCTACATGAAGGTGATGATTTCACTACACCAACAATCATTTCAATTTTGGGGAAAATGGCAGTTCTTAAAGCTCTAGATATATTCATAAAAGTTTGTGGTATATTCGGCTCACAGAAATGAGCAGAGAACACATGAGAAAAAAGGTGATTTGCACATAAGCAAACATCATGTGTTTAGGCCAGAGACACCTCTTTTGTCCATAAAAATAAAGTCTCATTATCTTGTGCAAAGTGATAGATCTTGCATTAAGGAAAGATTGTATATTAGTATAAAGTTTGGTCCTGGTCACATTGAATCTGCAGCAAATGCAATCTGGGCTGAAGCTATTGTGTGAAGTTATTGTGTCTGTATGCTTGCAGCTGCCATATGCAGGCAAAGGCCACTTTTATGTTGATTTATAGTTTGTATCATCTTACCTCAGCATTATCTGCTTTGCTCTGACCTGGCACAGGTTCACTGCCTCTACCTGAAACACTCCAGGTCTATACAGGGGTGAGAAGAGGAGAATTAGCTTTACCAGGTTGCTGAGGAAAGAAAGTGATAACAGCATTTGCCACCACGTAAAGAAACTGGAAAAAGAACTGACCTGAAATACTGCAGTAGGTACAAAGGAAGAGCAAAAGTCCATTGCAGTGACGAACTTGCACAAAGACAAGGATTAAGCAGTGGTTTCCTCGGAAAAATAAGCAAGGGACATAAACTGCTTAACCTAATCCCATGACACAAAAAGGAAACAAAGGCCAACTGACAGAGAACAAAAAAGGGGAAAGAGAAAATAAGGGTTTCTTTCTTTTCTGTAGTGTCTGTGGTTTATCAGATACTACACACCTTGCAGAGCAGTTTAATTGGATGAAGAGCTCTCTGTTATTATCCAACCACATAATCACATTAAAGTTTGACTTACTCACTTCAACCAGAACAAGCAGGTAGCAAAGGGTCAGGGAATTATGTAAATTGGAGCATGCATTTCTCCATGAACCCTGACAGACTCAGACAGACTTAAACTATAAGAAATGCTTTTTATCTTCTTAAAACTGATTTTTCAAAAGCAAAATTCTGAAACAGATACAATCAAACCTGTGTTGTTGAACTGTCCTCTCTTAAACAAATTAGCGAGTGATGTATGTCACCACAAAGCATGTTAGCTATTTTCAACAGCTTTTCATGTGTGTTATGAACTGATCTGTGTCTTATTTTAACTATATGTAACAGCAGCTGTGGGGTAAGGAATTTGAGATGTCAACACCCGACAGAAAATGGTCTCTTGTGGCTTTTGAGTACGTCATGCAATGGCTGCTCTGGACTGTAATTCTTCCCGATAATAATCTAATTCCCTCTGGTGTGCAGGCACAGAAAACGGATACAGCCATGGTGAGAAGGGGAGATAAATACTTCCCTGCAAAGTGGCAGTGAAGAGGAAGGAGTCAGGACAATTGAGAAGCAAGATATGCAGCAGAACCCCTAATTCTCTCCACCAAATCTACCTGGGCACCAAATTATGATCTCTCCACATTCATAATTTAATTTTTGTGCTGTTTTTTGGAGCTGAACCCATTCATTAGTCCAGATGCCATTTAATATAGGCCTAACACTAACACCTTGTTTCATCTTTAATTAAGTGGCCACCAATTGCATTATTCACAACTGCTATGTGCAGATCAGTGATCCTGGCCAGGCATGCCTTTATCACCATTTTTACTTATTTCATGCAACTTAGAAAATCCCAAACCATTAGAGTAGTGGGAGAACTCTTTTTGTTGTTTCAGTGTGCAGTAACTAAAACTAAATATGCAGTAGTGAAAAGTGGAACATAAATGCAGTTGAAAATTTTGATCCTTTCCCTGTATTACTAAACCACCAGACTTCCTTACTAAATTTGAAAGTTTTATTAGAGATGAAGTTGTCTTTCTGCTATCGTTTTGATGTTAGCTGCAAGAGCTATATACGAAGGGCTTAAATGGCTCAGTGAGATAGAGCTTTTTCATTTTATTTTAAACTTTCTGCAATTCACCATTAAGATACATCCACTGTTTAAGAATAGGAAATTATCAAAGGGTCTGGGAATTCTCTCTATTCAGGGCAAAGCGATGAATCTTCATGCACACTAGAGATACCAAGTAGCACTTACACAGGAGTAAGGAAAAGACTGAAGTTAAAATGACTCACACTAAAGAGCTCTCACTGTCTCTCTCTACCCCCTTCCCTTCTCTCCTCCCCTCTCTTCAATTTGGCAGACAAGAAGGTAGGCAAGCTGGAAGCTTTCAGTTCTGCCTGATAGTCTAACAAAATACCTAGTGCAGATGCAGGGAGCCAGCATAAAAGCATGGTGTCTGATTAGATGAGATACCAGGAGCCAAGAAAAAGATTGCAGTGCCTGCTGAGTTGAAACGGAAGTCAGGTTGAAAAGAGGTGTTCCTCGCTCAGGCAGGCAGCACAGGCACTGGGGAAGACTAGGAAGTGAAAGACGAAAAAATGTAGGGAATGCTAATGTTTTAGAAGAAAACCTGAAGCAGATAGCAATTAAAAAGAAAACCCCCCCATCAATCACGTTCTCTAATCTTATCACAAGGGGTATCAGTATCCCTAAAAGACATTTCAGGATGCATGGAAGTAGCAAGCTCCACTGAAGGCCAAAGAGGAATTTCAGATACTCACTGCCATCCACGAGGCTGTACATGTGGTTTAAAATATATGTCTATGCTTAAACCCCTTCCTGAACAAAGCTATTGCATTACCAAGCTCAACTTTCCTGTCATCCGCAGAATAGAACAGGATAGAACAAGAATAGTTCAGTTGGGAGGGACCTACAATAACCATCTAGTCCAACTGCAATGTACATCAGCTTTTTCATGAATTATAAAATATGACAAAGGTATTAATAAGTCTAGAATTTCACCCAGCCTGCTGTAGTATCTTCCTTCCTCTCTGACACACACAAATAGTTGGGGATACTAAAACCAGAAAATGGGTGAGCAAGAAAGGTAGGACTGAAAATGTCACTGGGATCAGCAGCGAGGGTGAATCCTTTAAACAGAAAGAGTTGCACACAGTCGATGAGAAGTTCTTAATCAAAAAAGAACTAAGCAGACTACCCCCACTGAACTGATTTGTCTTTGTTCCTCAATGTTATTACTTGCACTGGCTGTTCCATTTAATTATGATTAGCACTTGTGGGAGCCAGAAGTGGGTGATGGGCAGGGAGACACAGGAGTGCCTGTAACGCAGCGACTGATCATTTCACGATCCTCCATGACCTCCTCTATCCCTCTTAAGTGGGAGGGTGAAAGCAAGCAATAAAAGGACAAGCCATTTTTTCTCTTTTTCAGTATTATGCATTCCACATTTCCAGACTTCCTTTAACTCCCACTAGACACTTGGAAAAAATAATGATCTTAAATACCAGGCTTTAAGAAATTTTAATTTAATTTTCTTTAAAAATAAATATTTGAAAAATAATTTAAAAATGTTTGCAATCATGCAGATGAATCTTGATCAAATCACTGTTCAAATTCCTAGTCCCTGTGTAATTACTTGCGTAAAACACCTCTTGTGAATAGCAAGTAAATCATTAGTGATTAGATTTTTTTGGATTGTTTTGAAGAGATCCAGCTGCCGTCTTTATGTCAAAGAACATCCATAAGGCACCAGTGATTAAACAGCATGGTATTTTTGCATGTCAGACATCACATGCTTGGATATTAATCACGCTTAGTGCTTTTCAGATGTGAATTGAGAAGCATCTCAGTGAAAACCAGTTATAGTCCCTGTTTACAGACTGGGAAGCTGAGGCACAGGCCAAGTGACTTGCTCACCTCATGCAGCAGATCTAAGGTCACAGCCCAGATTCCAGCAGGGGAGAATTTCCCTTTGTTTCCTGACTTTTCATCCACCTTTCATTTTCCAACTCAAATGCCGAAACAAAGAAAAACCTCGATCATTTGGTGATAACAAAGAAAGAAACCCAAATTACAACACAACCCCCCCCACAAAACCCTAAGAACAGAGCCAGCATATTGCCGAGATTAGAACAGAGTTTAAATTAGGAAAAACCTCCTAACCTTGTATAATCCTTTTTTTTTTTCTAAAAGGAAATATACTAAAACATTTTCCAGAATAAACAGCTCTTCATTTGCCCTAAATCACCAGCTGAGAAATAGCTCCCCTGTCCAAAAATTGTCATCTTGAATCATGGCTCTATCCTCATTACAGAGATATATATGTAGAAAAAGAAAGAGAAGCATGATGATTTCTCTGCTTAATTGTGATAGCAGCAAGAACTGTTTAGTATACCTGCAAGACATGTTTTCTGCATAAAATATGGTGGCTTTGCAAGTGACTCTCAGAAGTAATTTTTCACTGTTTATATATAAAAATATATATATGAAACATTCATTGATGCATATATATAGTTTCATAAGCCAAATGGAACAACAGCTGTAAATCATTACCAAAGTGACAAATTAAAACCTTCTTTTGTGTCAGCTGCGTAGAGGTCAGAGTTATTTATAAGATACCCTAAATATATAGTTGAGTTTCCTACTGAACTCAAAAAAAGGTACAGAAGCTACTCATAAAGCTGAGTCAGTGACTGTAAAAAGATGAGTTTGTGGAGCAGTGCTGAGCTGGACCAGAGAGATCATGGTGACATTTAGTGGTTACAATACCACTGGAACAGCAACCAACTCCTCCAGAGGAAGTGGTAATGTGCTTACTCAAATTTTCTGCCCTCCCTCAGGTTCCTGAATTCACAATCTGAAAGGCTTCAGTGGGCTTAAATCCGGAGACAATAATGCTCCTCCACTTCCTTGCGCAGGAAGCTTTAAATTACAAGGATGGATTATTTTAATTGCTACTCTTTGGGTTCTCTGCTTGAGTATTGGTAAACATCTATGGCAAAACATATGGATGTTGAAGCAATAGCTGTATCAGACCACGGTGTTTTGCAGCTACTGCATTATAAATTTTGCACCCCGTGTATTCAATAAATATAAGTGGAAGCATTTGTGAAGAACTTGTAGGCAGAAGCTTTATGTCCTAACATTAGTAAACTGCCCACTAAATTAACCAGCATGTATTGTCAGTAAGCAAGTCTTGAAGATATGGAGCAAGCTCTGAGTTGCTGCAAAAGAAAGTCAGGGACCCCATAGTGCTAAAAGTCTGTTTCAACAGTTTCTATTTCTGCTTCCTTCTGTTAGTAAAATTCTAATGTGAGTGCTTCTATAAATTAATAAATAGAGAAAAGTTCAAGCTCAAATTCTGGATCCAAATGTGTTTGGATTATGATTTTTTCAGGCTCCTTAAATGAGAATTTGGGTCAAGACTGCTGCTACAAAGAAATATTTAGTAGAATTTAAAGGAAGCATTCCTTATCATGGGGATCACAAATCATAACATCCAGTGCAGAAAGAGAACTGCATAAAATGTCCTGCAACCATCTCTGAGTCTTTTCCAGCCTACTGGCTGTCACATGCAGCACAGAAGGGGACAGGGCATTTACTCCATCCTCGTCTTCACCAGCCACTAGCCTGGCTGCCTGCTGGCACTCTTCAAATATCAACATACTTGTTGCTACCACATCAGATGTCATACAGCTTGTTTTGACTTTTTAATCTTAAGCTACCACAGCCTCCATGGGCAAGCCTGAGAAGAGACAAAGGACAGGAGGGGAAAGAGGAGGAGGTGAGAGCTCCTGTTGCCCAAGGAGAGATCAGAATCAATTAGTTCCCATTAGTTTCAGCAGAGGATACAGCTAGTTCTTCTTTCCTACCCTTTTCTGAGAGATTGCACCTCACTTCCTCAAGCCCTCAGCATCTAATTCCCTTCCAGATCTGGGCTCCCTAGGCCTTCTTGCATTTGGAGGGTAAGGAGTCAGCCCTACCTTGAAGTGCACATTCCCAAGCCATAGCTTATCGTAGTAAACAGCACCATGCTCCTCCATAAAACTTTTTACTCATTTTGGGCTGGAAAGAAGGGCAGGTTTCACTGTTTCTGTTTTATAGAGGGAAAAATTTATGTTCTAAAAAGGTCATCCAGTGAACAGGAACAGAGAGCTCCTTGAGGTCTTACTGACCACAGCTGAGGTGTCTTAGGGTCCTATTTCACTTTCAGTTTGCCTTTACAGCAAGAAGGCATGCATGCAGCATATAGCTACACATCTGAGTGAACAGTTGTTTGTTCCACATCGTGATTTTATGTCAGTTAAATTTCAAACAACGTGGTGCTGCATACAGGGATGCTGATCAAGGACTGTATAAATTGCACCTACCTTAACATGCAAACTGCTGTGTGAAGGCAAGAGGATTGTAATGTACACGTGCACAAGTCCCAGTAGACAACTGAGTGCAAACACAGCAGATGGTGACAAGGCAGTAGCAGCAAAGAGATAAAACTGTCAAATTTAAAGCTAAGCCTAAAGGCATCTCTATCATGCTTTTATTATCAGTGGTGCTGAATTCCCCAAAGTTCTAATATATAGTTATAAAGAGGATAAAGAAGGAAATACTGGCTCTTTGGTGCACTGTGGGGTTCAGAGTTTGCTCTAGCTGGGCAGCACCTGTCTCCTCTGAGCCAGCCAGGCTGAGTGCACCAGTGCCATGGTTTGCCTAGGACCACAGGCTCACAGGAGGAAGGGTTTAGCTGTGCTTCTCCCCTACAAAA
The DNA here is from genome assembly GCA_013397815.1 of Aleadryas rufinucha. NCBI lineage: Eukaryota > Metazoa > Chordata > Aves > Passeriformes > Aleadryas > Aleadryas rufinucha. Next base: position 435,513 of record VZTH01014149.1, on the reverse strand, counting down.
AAACCCTACATATGTATTTATGTGCTTTACTGGACTGGGCTCAGCCTGGTATGAATGCAAACCATCAATGTCATGCCTTCAAAAATAGGGAGGACAAAGGGACAAATACTGCAGGGTAAAGATATTAAAGGAATTTTTTTGCACCACAAGCTGGAATTAAAACAAATTCCACAGAAGGAGTCCTGGCCATTAGAAGTCAGTGAGGAATCTGCCATCACCTGTCCAGACAGAACTACATTTTTGCTGTTAAGTATAGTCAGCTTGTTGTATTTTATTATCACTTATAATTTAAAAAGTAAACTTTTGCACTGCTAGTTCATTCATCTAAGATGAGAATAAAACGTTTTCAGGTAAGGGAAGTAAAAGTATTATCAGTATTTTAAATTGCTATAGAAAAACAATGAAAAGCATATTAAAAACATATTAAAGCATCATATAGTTTAAAATCAGGAGCTCATAAATGTTTTGCATGCTAAAGTTGCCTTATTAGGAGCCAGAATAGAATGACACTATCCTTTCTGCTTATCTATATTTATTCATTTTCACAGCACAAATCCCTTTGTAACACATTTTTCCCTCTAGTGGCCCAACTACTTTAGAGTTTTTAGTAGTCATTATTTTCTAAAAACACTGCAGCAATTTTAATCCTCCAGACATGCAAGACTTCAGATAAGAGTAGAAATGTCCTACAGAATGCAAGCAAGTCACTTTTATATAAAAGCAGCCCTGACTAGATTAAATCTCTGGCACAAGAAGCTGAGTATATAACTATTCAAGTAAACATCCATTTAGGCTATATATTAAGCCTTTTTATCACTTGCTGTATTATAAGAAACAATAAACTGTTATAGCACGATTGCTACAGTCCTGTACTCTGGGAAGTAGTTTAAGGCCTCTTTCCTCCCCACTGTAATTTTGAACCAAATGATACACTCATTTCCTCAATGGCAGGTTTTTTGCATAAAACTCAATAGCAATTTTTAAATCATTCTTATGCATATGATTGAAAGTGAATTTATGAGTAGAACATGTACATGAAATATTTAAAAGTATTTATCTTGATAGCTACCAGGAACTTCTCTTTGATGTTTTACTTAAATTACAGTGAAGAACCTTCATACTCTCGGTAGTTTTTTTAAACTGGAATTCTCTATTTTATACAGTCCTGAAGTGTCAAGGACAGAATTCTAGAGGAAAAATATTTTTTACTTTCACATATAGACACTCGCATTGACTGGTGGTGTGATTCCAGCTTTGGAAAGGTTGTATTTTCATCTATCATACAGACCTACTGATCTTTTTGGAACCACTCTGAAGAAATGCACAGAACTGTTTGTCTGAAGTTCCAGACTTAGAAAAATCCCCATTTGATGTGTTGCTCCAGTACTTGTAGTAATGAAGTTACGGGTGACAATGTGCATAAGCATTCACAGCAGTAAACTCTATAAGATCAAAAGTGAAAGAAGCTTGACTCTGCTGGAGACAACAGACACTTGTGCTATCTTGAGGGGGAAAAAAAAAGCAGAGTGCACAAAAAATGGCATCTTTTGTCAATGCTTCAGCTTACCACAATCCACACTAAGAATTGGGCAATTTTTATACAGCGGTGCTCAAAGAATACACAGATGGAAGTGTTGTCACAGGAAATGCTAGGATGGCTCAATGCTTTTTCTCTGTGAAGTTTACTAATAAAACGTACAAACACATGCTTTCCAAAGAGCCCAATGTGCATGTAGTGAGCTCATGCCACACAGCTTGCATTCCCAGAGCTTGCCCATCATTTGCTCTGAATCAGAAGCCAGACCTCTTAACTTTTGTTACCAGGTGGGGAAAATTAATTGTTTCTTTCACAGACCATTCTCCTTTACTTAAGGGGCATATAAGGTACTTCTGTTGCAACACTATCAGCTTGTGTGTGTGACAGGAACTTTTGGGTCCAAAGGACAAACTCTGAAGGAACAAACACTTCTTCCTGAAGAAGGAACTAAATGGCCCTGAGAGTCTCTAACCTTCTCCTGTAATGGCTGTTTCCAGGCCACAAACCATGTTAACAGCCAGTGTGGGTGATGTAGGACTGAATTCACAGCACAAGTCAGGGATTGTGAGGAGCTGAAGGAGGAGACCATGTTCTGATGGTCTCTCTTCAGAAAGATCAGTTTCAATTACTTCAGACAATGGATCGAGGCAAGGAGGTATCTTGGTTCAGTTTTCCTGTGGAGTCAACAGAGAGAAATAGGGAGCTTTCCCAGGCAAATCAAAACTTCTCAGCTCTTAAGCCTCTTGGTCCTTTCTAAAAGGGTACAGTATTCAGGTTTATCAGGCATTACTGGGTAAAATAACTTCTACAAGTGTTATCGGATGTTATTGAATGCCCCTCCTTTCTGGTCTAAGAGGCATCCATCTCAAAAAGCTTCTGATTTGCACTTCTTTTGACACATTGTAAATCAAAATATTTTCAGAAAGTGCTCCTCAGAAGGCATATTTTTGTGGCTGATTTTTAATACTTAATTGAAGTGTTTTGCCCACATCTCTCTTGAGTCTTATCTTCTTTTTTTGCAGACTATCGTTGTTTTTGCAAGATGACAAAAGACAGACTGCAAGTCAATGACAAGATAGCATTGCTTATTTTGCTCTCATTGTGGCTTATACCATAACATGAAGGTGGAGCAGGTGATGCACCTATTTTAAGGAAAAGAGAGTTCCACGCTGGCTCGTGCCCTGCTCCATTACAGATTCCCCATAAGGAAACAGAGGAACAGAAGAGACACTGGAGAATTAATCACACTGCTCCTTCCTGATGAGAACACAAAGCTCAGCTATTAGCTGACTTCAGGTAGAAAGCCCTGGGATTTGCTGCTTAAGAGGCTGAGGGTGAAGAGAATAGCTCGGGGATAGAGAGCATCAAGTTAAAGAAAGAAAATTATACTATTTGAAAGCCTTGGCAGGGGCAAGGGAAAAGCCCCTGCAGCAAAGACTGAAACAGTTACTGGTATCTCAGGCAACATTTTAATAAGCTCAAATCTCAGGAAACTGAATTCTGCAAAAAATAATTTGAGGTTCATTTCAGTACTGAGAGAACCTGAAGAAAATTTTAACAGGAAATCTCCATGGGAACATTCTTGCCAGAGCTATACACTTTCCCCAGAGCAGTATGACCCTCCACACACTCCTGCCACAGACACCTCTCTCAGGAAGCCTCTTTCCTGGTAAACAGAAAGGTGCTGACTCAGATCAGACAGGAGGAAGATGCACTGGGCATGGTGAGTAATACAGGGAAGAATGGCAGAGTTGAGCCATTTGGTGAGAGAAGGCAATGGGTGTCTCTCCACGAGAAGATTTTGAGCCACAGTTTCACACCCTGTGACTGTAGACAGGCTGAAGTGGTTACATCACATTACAGATCAGGGAGACCAGCTGGGCCACCACAGAGGATCAGAGACCAGCAGAGAGGTCTTTGCCACTTAAGGCTTGCTAGGTGGGAGGGAAACATGAGACGGGAGAAAACTGTGGGAGCAGAAGACTGAAAAGAGTTGACAGGTCTGGCTGGTGGGAACCAGAGGACGGTGTCTTTATAGGCTTTTCAGAGCTATTGCAACAACAGTGGGGACAGGCAATGTCCCAATTGCTCAAAGAAGCTGAATTCAGCCAGATCTCCCAGCTCCAAGTGATTCCTGAATGCATACCTGCATGCTCGTCTTCTGCAAGGCTCTTCCAATAGCTGAAACATTCCGGAGGGTCAGGTCACTCTGAGTGCTGAGGATCACATGAGCCCATCATGTCAGATTTCTATCTGTCCCAAATGAGATGTTGTGTTGAAAACCTTTCTAAATCCCAACCTGCCTAGCTGTCTCTTGCTCCCTATAACTGCATGTATTCAGGTTTGTAAATCAGCAAGTGTACCCAAACAGAAGAGTCAAAACAGACTTTGTACGGATTCGTAAAACTAGGTTTTGGGAGGTTTTTTTATCACTCTGCCCTTATCATCTGACAGCACCTCCTCCTTAATTCTGTTCATTACTCCTTCAAAGAGGGCTCTTGCCCATGTTATCCCTTTATGAAAGCAAATTCACCTCTTACATGAGGATATAAATACATGGTTGTATCCCTCGACAAAGCACAGACAGATGGGAAGAGGGTATTTTAGGAAACCCAAAAGGTGATGAACATTTCATGACTTAGATATAAAGGTTACATGTATGTATCTCAGCAGGAAAAAACAATGCAGTCACAAAGAGACTGACCCCTTCCTTGCTCTCATTCTGACACCATGACAAAAAAATCAGAATCATATGGATCCACTGAGAACACAAGGACACGACCTGCAGTCCTGCAGTTCCAAACAGCCATGACTCAACTTCCTGTACTTGAAGGAGAGTCAGAACAAAAGTATCTTGGAGTCAAGTTTCTGAAGTTAGAGAGAAATGATTACATGTTCACTGCAATGCAATGCATATGGTTCCAGGTCTGATGTGATCATGTGTATTCTCAGGAATCTGAGAGCTCCAAGTGCCAGTGAAGAGGCAGCAAACGCTCTGAGCTCATGATGCCAGGAAGCTCTGAACACACACTGATGTGTGCACTCACTTTATCCTCTTACAATACAGAGCCACTGTGCTTGCCTAGCATGTCTTAATGGCACACAAAGAAAAAGAAGTACTTGTGTCCTGACATCACATTAAAAGAAATGTTTGGCAAAACGATTGCAAAATTTATTTGGGAAATTTGTCATAGAACATATTCAGCCCAATTTCTCTTTACTCTCCCCTCCAGCCCTCTAAGCAAAGGTCACTTTTCTTTTTCCCCTTTTGTTTAAGTTTGCTTCGTATTTGTAATTTAAAACAGGAAACAATTGCTTGACAAAGGATTTCTTGATGCATTATGAAGAATACTATTACAAATTCTAGTCAGGAAAATGCTCCTTTGAGTAACTGTCTTATTTAAAAGAGGGCAGTGGGAAAGAAAATATTTACCCCACACATTCTTGCCTCTTACCCAGAAGAGAAAAATGTCATGGTTAGAAACTTCCTGCAGTCCAGGAAGAAAATCATGTTATGTACTGCATGGAAAACAAAACTGAACTTTCTAATCTCATATTCTGAGCCAAGTCAATTCTTCACACTGAATGGGGCGATCTTGGAGTGGTCAAAGGCAATGAGCAATATCCTTTGATGAAAAAAAAAAAAAAAGAAAAAAAATAGGGAAAAGTGAGCAATCTGCAGATATGGAGAAACATTTGATCCATCATCCAATTAAGTCAACTGATCTTCTGTACACCATGAATGAACACTAGATCATTCATGGGCTGGGTAAAAATCTCTCTGAGACTGCCCTTCTATTAACTTCAGCTGGCTTTCAGGCCCACAGATGCTGTGCATTGAGATACACTATGCAGCTAAGTAAGCACATATTTAACTTGCTCCATGATAATAGTCCCATTGAACTCCCAGGATTACCCCCACTGCTTTAAACACTTGCTTATGTGCTTTGCTTTGGTCAGTGACCAGAATTTCAATAGTATTACTCCAAAAATTAGTTTGGCTCAATCTTTTATGAAATACTGCAGATATTTGAAGATGTTTGAACAAAATTTAGCACCAGTTTCACTGCAACAGTACACAGAGAATAGCAGGCGGTAATTATTTCTTTCAAAAATTTTCTGGTGAAGAAGGCTAGGAAAAGGTCTCTAGCCAAAGCATTACAGTCCATCATTATAATCATATCTGACATAATGGGAATTTCAAAGCAGGACTTGAAAGTGGCAAGCGCATATCTAGTGCTTGCTAACTGCCTCCTGTAAATCTTACCTGCAAGTGTTTCATTTATTGTGGGGGAAAATTTGCAGTGGAATTGCCTTCTTCCTTTTCTCTTTTTCTTTTTAATAATTCCCAAGGAATTACTTCTTTAGAATGACTGTTATTTTTTCATGAATAGGATTGTAAATATGTAATGGAACATAAATATTTTGTATTTAGACTAATAAAAAATTTAGTTCTATAAAAGATTTATCCCCACTAAAAATAATTTGGCCTCAAATAAGAATCAGTGGCAGTAGCATATGAAGCAAATGTTCCTTCTGTAAGAAAAACAGAGAAGCTAAGCAAATACTCCCAAACATGTTTGGCAGGGATTTGTGCAGATGTAAAAATGAGTTTGTGTTAGATGCACCTACACCTGAAACAACAGGGAAGAGTCCTTAAAACATCCTAAGACCCTATATTAAGGGCAGGTAAACTCTGCTGATAAGGTAGTGTCCTAGAAAAGTGTCCATTAGGGAGACTTAGACCTCCCACACAAAAGTAATTATTTTATGGAAACACAGCTACAGAAAAAATGCATTTACCCTCTGCTTGTATCCAATATTCTGGTCCTGTCTTCATTTTGTACTAAAGCCTACATCTTTCAGATGATCTGTAAAGACCCCTTCCACCCCAAATCATTCTCTGGTTTTATGATCTCTACACACCAAACAGTTTTTAGAAACTAAAATAATTCCATGTATGCAGTTCATTGGCCCATCCCAGACAGACTTCATCCCAAGGTAATCTTTTCCCCTTCTCAGCTGTTTTCACTTCTGTTGTACTCCTGCCATCTCACATAAATAAGAGCAACCACAATTAACTAACACAGCTCAGGTTTCCATTTCAAGTACTTGAAGCAAGTTCTGTGTGATACCTCCTAAGCACAAAAATAAATTTTCAGAACACCACCAGGCAAACTAAAGTCATAAATAAATGTCTGGAAATTACAACCAACTTGCAGACTTTCCATGAACCAAGAAACAGACTAGTTTTGGCAGGTACATCTTTCACAGTGAATTATTCACCCCTCTCTTAACTCCTCTACTTTAATTATTTTTAATTTAATTGTTGTTGGGCAGAGGTGTGAAACCACAGCAGTAAAATGAAAGTCGCCTGAGGAATTTCTCTATTTGAGTCAAACTGAAGGAAAATGCCTTAAGGAGTACTGACCTGAACGTTTTCTGTGTCAAAGTATTTTATCTTTGCTAAACTGAAGAAGGGTGCTTCACCCACACATGCCTGGCTGGTCTGCGTGCACTGGCAGCAATTATATGGCAAAAAGCCTGGACAGGCAAGTCAGGAACTAGGAAAGGTATCAGGGCTCCAGCCACTGCTGCCAATCCCTGCTGGGCAGTCCTCCACAACTGATGCACATTACAGAGCAGCTTCATATCCTTGAGGAGTGACGAACTCCAGAGGAGATCTGTAGCTACAGCACCTCACTCTCTGGAAGCAGCTGGGATTTTAGCCCTGTGTTAACTTCAGGACTCCCTCTGAAGACCGGCTAATTTACAAGTTAAATATATTTTGATGCAAACAAACTGGCAGACCCTGAGTGAATTGCTTGGGTCAAGCTCCTCAAAAGCACATGGGCTGGAAGTGCTTGACAGTCTTCCAGTTCCCATTGGTAAAATGAGGACAATAATCCAAGTAGCTATTGTCCCCCACAGCAGACCATGAGAATCAGAACCAGGTTAGTCCCTTAAAGCTCTGTAACACTCCTGTGCCCACAAGACTTTGTTTGACAAGGGCTGAAGTTCCCTATCTCAAACGCAATTAATTTAAATGGCAAGTACTCCAAACGTGGACTGTCTTCAGGTTTTGCTCACCACTGCTTTGATCTATTGGAAGGAAACACACTGTATTTGGAAAGAGCAAGACAGACTTTCATCCTTAGAGTAACCAAAAGGGATTTTTTCAAAAAACCAAAATTTGTTAATTCTGGTATATTTTTTTGTGATAGATAAAAAAACGAGGAAGCATTAGAGTGGAACTTATGGAAAAAGCTAGACATTAATCAGATCCTTACATGAACTAATTCCTATATTCCCACATCGGATTTTACACGTTGTTCAGGCTGCAAGACTGTGTGACATGAGAGGTTTCTGATAAGGATGCAAAAAACACTTCCCACAGACATCTTCTTCATTATATTTACAAATGGAGATGTTATTTTCCTCTGGAAGATCATAAGAATATTCATAATAGGTGCCTTTTTAGCACTGGAGCTCATATACTTCTGAAAGAAAAATGTAGTTTTCCATTAAAGATTCCATCTGTCTTGCCCAAAATCACATAAAGTACAATCCTAAGTAATGAAAATGTCTACAGCACTGTAATTAATAAAAAAAACTGAAGAAATTACCAATTCTTAAAGCTACTAACTTTGTTGCAAAAATATTGCTGAAATTAGGGCTTAATTGCTGCATTTTAATAAGACATCTAAAAAGATGAAGATAAAATAATCATTTCTTGTTGATATCCTACATATTTGAAGCCTAAAGCAGAATACTAATATTCCCAGTCACAAGCTACATCAGTTCTGAATAACAACCCCTTAATATTCACAGATTTTATTTGGACATATCTACTTACATAAATCCAAGAATTTTTTGATATCTACAGCTCATCAGTGCCATATGCAAACTTATCAGACTGAGCACAACATCTGTCTAGCACATGCTTTTGGGTCTGTAAAGAATCAACTTGGAAGCACAAGCTACAAAACTATTCTGGCTATGCTTTTGTATTGTGAGTCAAGGTTGTGACAGAAAGTTTAGGAGATGCTGTCTGGTTTTACTGGTTTTGTGAGCGTCTCGTGGCTCTCTGAGGTTGTGATGTTCTCACTATGATGTCATTTTAGTGAGTTGCTGTTCTCAGTGATAATTCCTGTATCCCAGGTGCTCTGGCCTACAACTTTACAACAGAATTAAGAGATTTCTTTTAATGCATAGTCTTGAGAGTGGGCAGCCAGGAAAGCAATGAACTTCATTGTCATCCCTTCCATAAGCACTAGGTAAAATACATGAAACATGAATATGTCTCTGAAAGCAGCATGTACAGAGGAAGGCACTTGATTGCTTGGTGAGTATTTAAGCATTGGCTGTACTTCACTAGAACTGCATCTGCCCAAATTTATGCTTGTCCTGCTAATGGAATTTCATACTTTTGTCAGTGACTATCAACTCCAACATTTTCTATTTCCTTCAAGTCTACATGTCCCTAAAGAGGTACAAGACTAAGAAGGGGGAAAGGGGGTGGGCAAAAGGTAGATTCAGAATTTCTAAATTTGTTTTCTATTAGGTCAAACTGACCAAATTTCCAGTTGGAGCCTGAAAGAATGAGAGGAAGAAGCAGATCCCTCTCCAAACTGAATTTAGAATAAATGAGGGTTCAAGCCAGCTGGTCACTCAACTCTAGCAACTTAAACTGGCATTAATCAGGAGTTAATACCTCAAATGGTTAGGCCATTGCTGAAGAAAACATACCATCTTGGTTTTCATAAAACAGGCAAGTTTCTGTCAACAATGTTTTGTTGTAAATAAGGAGATGCAAAATGCATACAAAATTCTCTATGGATAAAGGAAGGGCCTGGAAAGGGATGTTCAGGAAGCAGCCCCTTTGAAAATGTACACTTCTTTTTTTTTCCAGCTAATACAAGTTGTCTTCTTTTGTAGAAGAATACTGCAGTTTTTCACACTTAGAATCAGATCTGTGAAAGTCCATGTTAAGCTGTGGCTTCCGTTGCAGTGGTTCCTCAAAGGAAAGAGGAGGTTGTAGCCCAGATCTAGCATTCACTTATTGGTCATTGATGGAATGCAGTTATTCCAAAGAGATATGTCACTGAAACAGTTATCTGTCTGTGCTTTGTTAGGAGGAACAATTTACTTTTGAGACACAGACAAAGCTTTCCAGCTTTCTATTACCTATTAAGGTTCAAGATTATGTTGCTACTGAAAACAGACACTAGGCTCCTCACAGTTTTATCAGTGTATTTCTATAGTGCATTACAATACCCTTTCTGTGCTTCTAGCAGTCTTTTTATGAAATGGGACTGTTTTGCAGCTTGGACAAACAACTGCAGTCAGAATTGGTTCATTCACAATTCAATCCAGACATGATCATATCAAGCCAGTGCAAAAGATTTTTATTTTTTGATTTTTTTTTCTTTAGTTTGAATTGCTTCATCATACATGGAAAATCTCAAGAAAGAAACAGAAATAGTCAGAGATCACCTATAAATATCTTTCCAATGTATTCCAACCACAAAAAACTGAAAGAAAATTGCTACCTTGGCCAAGAAGAAATCCCACCCAAAATAACTATGCAAATGCCCTGAAGCACCCCTAAATTTCAGTGAGCAGGTCAAGGGATTATGTGTGCCTATGTCTATTACCTCAGTTACACAATCTCATTCTTTTCATAAATACTTTTTATAACTCTGCACATGGTCCTCTGAGTCAAAACTACACTTGGAACCGAGCAGAGCAGATCTCAAGGGAGCTGAGCCCATTTGGTTATGAGCATCAAGTAACCTGGTCAGATGGTGTCACCTGGCTGCTCCTGACCTCCCACGGCAAATGCAATCACAAGTCTCTTCTGCCAAGAACGGAAGTTCCAGAAAGTTGTTATTCCTCATTTGCAAAAAACTTCTAACCTTCAGTATTTTTATCACATGGTTTATTAGTATTCCAGTGTAGGTTTTATTTTGCTTTTGGGATTGCACCACCCCATTCCTGATTACTTTGTTTTTCCTAACGTGTTAGCTGCTAAGCCATGTATTTAAGTCCTGAGGAAAATATTAGCTCCTATTCTCTGTGATAAGAAAGGGCAAAATAAGCCCCCAGTAAAAACATTTTCATCTCCAGGGCACTACCTAGGCTTGCATCATATCACTGAAAAATGAATGTGCAATATTGGAAAGCTTTTCTCCATGTGGTCTTTGCACATGACAGCAGCCTCAATTTATGTAAACTAATGATAATAGTTGCCTTTGAAAAATTTCCAGTTGTAACTTATATTTACCTCAGTATCTATAATTGCCATACTTAGTGTACTATTAAATTCAGCCAACTGAGCAGACTGTTAAAGTTTACAGAGGCTGATAGTGACAGAGATATTTTACAAGGGATGTACAACTTCAGAAATGAGACTTGTCTCCCAGCTGGTGGCCATCTGGCATCCATGACTGTATGTTTGAATATTAGTCTAAGTCATTTTTGTGTCAGTCTCACACACATAGACCACCCAGCACCTTACTGGCCCTACTGCTCAATGCCATAACAGCACCTTTGTTTCTCCCTCAGGAGTGTCATTTGTGCACTGCAGACTACCTAAGAGCTGTTTCCTGCCCACGTGTTCTTTGGCCTTCTGCAAAAACACAGTCCCTCCAGGGAAAAGAGCGAGGTTTAATATTGCTGAAAAAAAAAAAAAAAACACTTTAGGAAATCTATTCAGAGCTATAATTAATTACATCAATATATATTTCCAGTCCCTTTTGGAATCTAATTATATTCTTGCCCTTGACTCTATAGCTGTGACTTCCACAAGCTAATTACAGGTTGGCTGAAAAAGCATTTCCTCCTATCTCTATCTCAGTTGTTGCTTTGCACATTTTTTTCACATCAATCTCCTGCTATGAGTAGTCTGTTTCCAAGTTTCTTGAGCACTTCCAATTTGTTTTGAATAGCTCCTCAAAATACTTTCTTCAGAAGACAATAATCTTTACTTCACATAAATTACAGATGAGGACATTTCTGATTTATAGAAGAGTACAGTAGTGATCTCCATTTGGACTGCACAAAAAAATTAGCTATGTTTCTGATCTTGACTTCAAATTGAGCTGAAATGTCTTGGCTGAACTATCTGTGAAGTGGTCTAGTTTATTCTCTTGAGTCATATTGATTCAGCATCACTTCTAGATGACATGTTTTTATGCTATAGCAATTTCAGTTGTCAGTTATCAGAACAAAGTTCTGCATGAGTGTTAGAGATCTATATTTTAATTCAGACAGAGGCAGTCCTTGGCCACTGGTAGGACATTTTCTGGCCTCTAAATAGAAGGAATCTTCTCAGGCACAATAAGTAGCTACCAAAAGCCAAAGTCAAAATGCCTAACCACTATCATGCACATGGTTGTGTAGCTACAGCTCTTTATTCCTCCAAAGATGGACTCTCTCCATTCTGCTGTAAATTCCTTTTTAATCAAGCTGACAGATAAAACATTTATTTAAAAACGAATTTCCACATCCAGGCACATTAAAGGTACAATTGCTCTCCATATTCAGGCATGGTTTTTCCATACAGACTTAGAAGACTTGGCATCACCCACGTCTTTACATATTTGATTTATTTTGATAACTTATTTATTTCTCCATAATCCTCACCACCAAATAATATAGGAGAGTTCAGTGCATAGAAAATAATTAGAAGCTAAAAGCAGGGAAAGGGGGGTTTAGTTCTTGCCTATAAAATAAAGGTTAACCTAGGAGTGTATTTAAAATGCATTAACAACATTAAGCTATATATTAGAAAGAGATATGTATATATAGACTATGTTCATCTTGTACCTCATTTATATCTTATTTACCATGCATGAAACTGATGACATTTGGATTTCTAGTATCAACAGCAGAATTGCTACTGATTTAAACACCATGCTGAAAGAAACTTACTTTTGGCTGAGATCTCTGTCTAGTGGCAGGCCCACCAGTGCTGATCAAAATACCAGGAAATTTCCTTGAAAACACATGGAAGTCAGTGAGGAACTGCCAAGGTGCTGACAGAATGTCCCCAATTTGTGTGATCATCTGCTCCGTAAGATTTGTACAAGGATCCCTTATGATCACCATCCAAATCTCAAATGGCAAAGAAGCAAACAATGGCATCTGTCTGACATGAGGTGTGGAAATTATTTATGACAAAATAAACCACTACTTAGCGGGAGGAATAAAAAAGGATTTAAACCTGGCCTCAAAGGCCTTGGGCAAGCACTGTGCAAATAGCAAAACTTGTAAACAATAAACACATTGATGTACTTCTGAAGCCAGTTAGATATCTAATAGCATGTTGGGACGTTATTTATCCAGCAGCATGTGTGGTCATCATCTTCCTCTTTTTGGAGGAAGATCAATCAGACTCTGCCACATCCATTTTTCCCTGTCCCACGTAAATAATTACATCAAGTTGTCTAGAGCAGAAAATCAGGCTAAAGAGCCTAGGGTCTCAGGAATACTACCTCTCATATAGTGAAGGCGAAACCACAAGCAGATATCACTTTAGAGATTTCCTCTCCTGTTTTCTGTCATAAAACCACAACCTCCCTATCTCTCCTGGTTCTTCCATAATCCCATCAAGACTGCTTCATTTGTGGGAAACAACACCCGAACTACCAGCCGCAGAACCCCAAGACCTGCCTGATTCCTGGGTCTTATGATGGTCCCCTCCATCCCAAGCTAACTGTACACCCACACCCTTCACCCCACCAAAAAAAAACCAAACACCTCCCTCCCCCTCCACCCATGCTAAAGAACATGGAACAGCACAGCTCAGTCTTTTAGAGATGAGAGAGCCTGGGGCCAGTCAGTTCCACACACTTATAAGGGTCAGCTGTTGTTTACTGAAAGAAGTATTAGAAATGGGATTGCAAAAGAGAAACAGGCTCCTAGCACAGGCCCTGAAGTACAGGGATCTGAGTGAGGGAGGCTTTCATAATAAATAGTAGCATTTCATCTGAGCACTTCCCTAATTTTCATGAATCAGAAAATGTCCCTTTGAAAAAGATGTGATAACAGGTGCTCCCGGCACTGGAGAAATAATCTGATTGCTCCAAAGGTAGGAGGGGCTGCCCTTTGTTCAGTGAGAGGCATAATGCATCCTTCATCCCAGCTGAGAGGAAAGGGATTCACCTGGAGCCTGACCACTTTAGCCAGGACATTCTGTGACAATCTAGTCAAAGTTTACCTGCTCTAGTACCCATTTCTAAGTAAAATGTATGTTCTTAATTTCTGCAAGCTTACAGCATGGCAGTTTGGAACCTTATTCCTCTTTACTGTGTGCTGCTTTTTTTTTCACACAGAGGCTTCATATGCTCTCCATCCTCTACCTTTCTTACTCCTCTGAAGTGGATAATGGGTTACTTTTGAGCATCTTCAGCTCCTCTTTGCCTCAAAGTCCACTGCCGTGTGAAGTGACATCAGAATGGAGAAAAACACTGGTGTATCAGTGTAGGAAACCAAGAAAGAGTGCACCAAACTGCTCACTGCCTCTTATTATACACTTCTATAATCCTCCAAAAGGTCAGAGACTGTGTCAGTATACTGAAGAATTTCTGATGACTCCCTGGTACTCTCTGCACGAGGTGGGGAAGGCAAGCACAATGACGGGATTTTCTCACAATATTTTTTAAATCCAAGGAAGGATGTAGCCTTTTCCTGTTGGGGTAATTTCCAAGAGCAGGACTCAAAATCTCATTTCTGGTGTGTATAATCTCTTGAGTCAGTAATATCTTACCCAAGCAGATAGAAAATTGGTTTTGCTTTTTTTCTGGCTGCATTTAAGCTCTCTAGTTTCCCTTTGTTAGCATATTCAGTGGGCCTCTCCTGCAGCTTCCAGGCATTTCAAAACAGGTAAAAACACTTTGAGACTGACCTGAAAACAGGGTCTGAGTGGTTCTTTAAGTCTCTCTTAATGGATTAAATTTAGTAGGTCAAGTTACTCACTATGCACAAATACTTGGGTTCAGTATGTTCATTAAGATACTCATTGTTTTGTGCCATGATTTTGCCAGAAATGCATGGATATTAGATGGCAAACAGCACAAATGGGATTCTCTGGAGAAGGGCATATTGCAGAAGCAAAATAAAGTTGCATAAAATCACACCCTCTCAATTCTTCCCACCAGAACTGGAGAATTAGTAGTCAGCATATTAAACAAGAAAGGTGGTGGCCTGCAGGACTTAGCAAATCAGACTAATTCAGCTCAAAGATTAATTTACTTTTAGTATTGTAATAAAGAATTAATCCTCTTTTTATATGACAATTTTGGGTTGGTTATCTAATATAAGCAAAGTAGCAGCTCTCATCTCAGGTGCTATAATTATGGAGCTGAGCTAATCCACAGCCACTGAGATCTTTTCCAGCCTTCTATTCCAGGACCAAGAGGCATAACAGATTGAATATAGCTACAAATAGCTATAGGCTTTGTCCTGTTTTCATGCATTTATGATTTCATCTTAAAGTCAACGCTGTTATAACACTGTTTACTGAATGTTTAATTTGCTGAGCACACAGAATTCCAGCTGAAGCTAATGTGAATTCCAGGTGCTCAAACTGCTGAAAAGTAAACTGCCCCTTTTGTATTTAAATTATGTTAATAGTGATAAATCAGGTTGCTGTGCTTCCACAATGATTAAAACATCAAAGCAGTCAATAAATACATTCATAAATAAATAATTATTTGGGGGGAAAAAAAAAAACCCTCACATTACATTGTACTTCCTGTCCTTCATCCCAGCTCTTCCCAAAGGACTTGAACACAACTTCCTGAAGCCAGTTAAAACCTTTCTTTTGCATTTAGCAGACTTTGAGCCAGGCTTTATATGCCTGAGAAGAGACATGAGCCCATATGGCCTGAGCAATGTCAGTGTGGGCCACCACGCTCCAGTGCAGCGGGAGCACCGAGGGGTGGGATGTGGCACACGCAGTGTGGCTGTCTCAGCCCGCTGTTACAGCAGCAAACCCAGAGATCCTGGCTTGCAATAGAGGCTGTGGTACACAGCAAACCAGGACAGGGCTGCAAAAACACGTTTTTAGGCAGGGTCTTGTTCACCCTGCCAGTTCTGCAAGGCTAAGTTCTTGGGCTAAGCACGAGGCTATGTTAACAGGATGTCAGGGGAGATTATGTATCATTTCTACAATTCATTTCCTTTCCTGGACTGCAGCCTAACTCTTCAGTTCTTTTCAGGACATTTCAGAAAGCATTACATAAAGTGAAAACCTCAGGCTTGCATCTAAAATCCAAAATTAAGCTTTTTTTCTTATCTCCTGGTCACCTTCAGATAAAGAATAAACAATGCCACTGGCCAATACATTTGACAACTTTTGGGGGTCATCTGGCTTTGGCTATGTGACTGAGAAACTGCTTAGGCATTAGGACCACAAGCAAGGGAGGACCTAAAAAGAGAAAAAAAATCTCCCCTACCCATCACTGTTTAGTAGAGCAATGCTATGGAGTAAATTTGTAGTTTACACAGTAACTTTACAGCCTTGTCTGTGGCAATACATCCTTCAGCCATCCCCTTTGGCTCACTCCCCTCACCATACATCATGGAGAGAGTTACAAGAAAAGAGTAAAGAAGTGGCTGCTTTGGGCAGGTTGTTTGTTCTAAGATTTAAAACTGTGGGAATAGGATCAGTATTGTCCTTTCATATTTTTTAAAGCAGTTATTTCTATACCTGTGAAGGAAAGAGAAAATTAATGTAAGCAGTGGCCTTTCTTGAGAACTTTCCAACATGTTCATTTCTTGGCCTTTCTGAGCATGAAATCTCAGCTGCTGTGCTGTGTACATCCTAGGACCAAGTGCAAAATTGCAGACTTCTGAGAGGAAATTTTATTTATTGAGCAGGCAAGAATGTATTGTGAGTCACTGTGTTTTTCTGCTGTCTGCATTAAACTGGAGTGAAATTGAAATCATACTTCAGTCCTTATTTAAATGCCTTTTTTTGGCAGGAAGAAAGAAATTTTGGCCTCCGCACTCTGATTGGCAGCATGCTGCTTGGTTGGTAGCTAGCACTCAGCCTTACTGGGTCCTCCCTGTTGTCAACAGGACGGATCTTTTCCAACAAAAGCAACATCCTGTCAGCTACTCCTTCTTCCAGGAACCTGTCTTTCCCTCCCTTGCAACTGCTCTCTTGCTCCAGGTTCGGGCAAGAAAACAGTACTGCATGAATGTGAGAGAGCTACAGAAGGAATAGCCATCAGACTTTAAATGTCTGCTTCCCATGGGCTGTATAATATTCTTCCCCATTCATAAGGTCATAAAGAGTGAACAAAATGCAGCCTTTGTCTTTACCTGTTAAAGAGAATTACATAGAGGGGGAAATTATTTTCATGTGAGGAAGTATTAAGGAAAGAAGGGGAGATAGTCTTAGGAATCTCTCCAAATATCTTACGAATGTGGTCTTGGGGGTGCAGCTACAGGAAACCCAGAAAGGAAAACTCAGTTATCTGGGACAAGGAGAGCAACTAGGCAGGTAGTACAAAGACAATGCTTGGCTTCTTGCCGGCATTCCACCACTGAGACAAGATCCCACACTTAAAGGCTCCTCTTAAGGGCATAGGATGATATATTTCCAGATGTTAGAAAAGAGCTGTGTAAAAGTGGAGCATTCTGAGAAGAATGAGAAAAGGAGGAGGGAATGAGGATGGCTGCAGACAAGGTGTCAGTTTCTCATTTCAGGTTGGACAGCCAATAGTCCTATTTTTGATGATCTCTTCTCTGGGATTCTACATTCCTCTGTCTTTAGCCCAGACTTGGAAAGACATCAGACAGACATGATCCATCAAAAAGAGGGGGGGAAAAAGAGCTGCTCATGGGTGCAACTATCAGAGCAATACCAAAGTCCTTCCATTAGCTCCAAGGGAGACTTGGGACTTCAGACTGTAAGGGGGAGGGAGAAGACCAGGTGTTGCCAGCCAAGAAACATGCATATATCTCTTCAAAAATGAAATATATGGCAGAGAAATTGCTTTCTTTCACAAGAGGAAAGGAAAAGGCTGAAAAGCTGACCTAGAAACAGGGGACAACGCACAATGGGGAACATGCAAGAGAGATGATGACAGCCTTAGTCAGGACTTCAATATAGCCTAATAATTTAAAGGAATGGATTAGATGAGAACATCCCATAAAGAGTGCACAGTGTTTTCAATTAATACTTAGGTATATTCCATAATTATAAAATACCTTTGGGCTATCCATTTTTCAATGACGTGTCTATATTAATCCTGTATTTTTTTTCACTAAGTGATGGCTGCTACTGACTGCTAAGAATGTTCTGCTTCAGTAAACTTTGATTTCACTTGCAGTTGTGCATTTATTAGGCAAGATTATCATCATCCAAGTTTCCAGGGTTGGGAATTCATTTGAAAAATATGGTCTATTTGCATTTAATTATCACATATTTACTGAGAAAAAATATAAACACGCCTGTTTTAGGCAAGGAATGGAGCCAGTAATGTACTGCAGACTTGGGATTGTGCTTTTTAATATAATCAAACTACTGTTATAAATAATTCACAGTTTCCACTGTGGAAAAAAACTGAATATGGATTTCCTGATAGGTTGTTGTGGGGTTTTTTTAAATGAAAAAAAAAAAATGGACTTTTTACAAAACACTAAAATTGCTAAGATTGTTTGTAGCACATGAGATATTATTAAAATTCACCTTGAAAGAGGATGTAAAGGAGTAAATAATCCCCTCCATGAGAACTAGCTACCAGCTCCAGCTGTTAGGAGAAGAAAAAAGAAGAAATACATTTTTATAAGACACTTCAGTAACACAACCAGACAACAAGATGAGGAAATGTCAAATTAACTTTTGGGAAACAAATCCTCTGTTCAAAGTTCACATAGTTCCAGTCACTACACAGACACTTTATGTTGTCACCAGGATAATTGACTCACAAAATGTAGATGAGGGATTCCAACTTTACAACAGACAGGAGGAATTATTGAACTGCTATTAGAGAAGAGAAACAAATCTCATGGCATTTTAGAATTTCTGCATGAGTTATTTTCTTGTCCATCTGCTGTGGTGTCCTCTGCACAGATTTTGGTGGACTCTAACTGAAAGATCAACTTCCTTTCAGCAGAGGATTCTCATCCTTCCCCAATGAGCTGAAGGACTGACACTTGCCAAGCTGTTAGTCAATGCCAGCACTCTGGTTGCACTGGGCTGGAAAAGACAGATCCTGCAGGGTACTGGTGGGCTATGGGTGGGTGCTTGCTGCTGAGCTTAGGAGCAGGTGACCTGGGGCAAGGATGTAGGACTGAAGTGAGAGGCTATAAACTGCTGAGAAGTAAAGCTGAAGATGTCAACAGGGTTTGTGAGGCATATCAGGGGCCACATGGAGGTGACTAGAACAAGATGAGAGGCTCTTTGAACTTCACTGGTAGCCCAGACACCAAGCTCACAGGTAAACACACTGTCAGAGACCTAAGCAAGTGTCTTAATAATACCTGAGATGCACAAGACATGCTGGTGTAACAGACCTTACACAGACCTTAGGGAACACCTGCATTTTCTCAACCAGCAGCTGAAGGCTGGGCAGGCCAGCCCAAGTCATCCTAAGCAGTGCCAGACACCTGTGTTTAAGTAACTGAATCCCACCTTAGGTGAGGAACACAGGTGCTGCTTGGTGGCCCCTGAAAGGGACCCTACAGCTGAGGAGAACTCTCATTAGGTGAGGAGAAAGTAAACATGCTGCATATTAAACAAGGTGGGGAAACATCCCATGTAACGACAGCTGTGGGAGTGCCAGAAGACCTTCATGATAGTAAATTCAGAAGTCTGCACACAAGACTTCCTCAGATACCGGTCATTTCAAGCTGATAGTTCCCCTGATGTGATCTTGTGGAATTATAATAAGTAATTATTGCCTAAAACTTCCATTTTAAGCAAGTTCAAAGTGGGTTTCTCCCTTCCTGCATTGATTTTGAGACTCTCTGAATGTTTGCTTGAAAAGCAAACATTGTAAATTACATATTGTAAAACATTACATATTGTAAATTTCTACCAGTTTCATTTTTTATGATTGAACAAAGTAATATTAATTCCTGTTCCTGCTACAGTATGAAGTATAATATTCCCCTTCATTATATTGCTCTGTAACTAGTTTTTACTTTCTTTATATGGTGTCATTGTCAATTTTGTCACATCTGTCTCGCAGTCTTGAACTTAAGAGTTTGGTATATCAAGTAAGACAACAATTTCTCTGCACTAGTATGTTCTTTCAGAGAAATCAATATTCAATGAGATTCTAATAGCATGAGACAGATTAAATTTAATATTTTTATTAAACATATCAAGAGCCTCTATCTTTGCCCTAAACACATCGTCCCTTTCTTTTGAAATTACTTGGAAAACAATTTGCTACTTCTGAATTTGATTTCTTCTATGTGCCTTTTTAAAAATTAAAAATGGTATAGGGGTGTATATGTTGCCAAAAGCAAGTAAATTTATGCCATCAGCTAAAGATTTGTGACAACTAGAACTTCAGTCCTAGGTTTAAAAGACATTGCACAACCTTGGTTCTTTTCCACCTTCAGTTCACCGCTACTGTCAATAGGTCTACTTAGGTGTGTAAGACTCATTTGTATTAATAAGTACTTGTAGTTATGTCCCATGAAGAAAACAAAAAAGGCTTCAGGCAACTGGCCAGCTGATTGTTGATGACTTGACATTTATGCAACTCATTCTCCCCATGAACAATAACATTTATTGTATTGAGAGTTCAGGAACTGAGTATAACAGGAACCAGCAAAAGATGACTAAAATTAAAGCTAAGCAGAAAGGAAGGCCATAATGTAGAGCCATGGCTGTTATTTAATTTCCCTTCAGAAATGAGAGGAAAAAACAGGACCATTCTTTTATCCATTCTTCTTCTCTAAAAAGAAAAAAAAAAACAACAAAACAACAACAAAAAACCAACCAACCAACCAACCAAAAACAAATAAACATCAACAACAAAAAACAAAAAGGGAAAACAAATAAAACCCCCACCAAAACAAAAAAAACCCCACAGATACATATCACAGAAACTCCAGGTTCTGGTTCGCAGAGATTCAGCTTTTGCCAAATGGGCATAATTAAGAGTGTGGGATGACTCCAAATGAAAGCAAAACTGAAGCCGAGTATGAAATATCTCATCCCAATATCCACTAAAGAGAAAGGCATTCTGAGGACTGAAACACCCCCCGTCTACATGCACACCACAGGATTCAAAGGGAATTAGATACAGCATCCATGCAGAAAGACAGCAAGGAAAAAAAATCAGCATTTTTTATTTATTATTATTCCTGAAAAAGTACCCAAACGGTTAATTCCTATCATCTTGCTCAATAAGGAACCAAATCCTGAGAGAGCAAATGGTCATTACTTTTGATGAACTTACTGTGTACATTACTGTGCACATTACTGATGTACAGTACTGTGTAAGCAGTTTTAAAGTTTTTTTAAATCTTTAGATTTTCATTTAGAAATTAAAAAGAAAAATAATTCAGTGTCCCTATAGAACATCTAAAATGAAAATCTGGTCCCAGTGAGGTCAGTGCCTGGGCTTTGATTCTCTTTAGCTGGTCCAAAATTTCCACCACAGAGCTTTTAAAAAATCCATGTAGAACCTAGGCTTAGTTTTTCTCAATATTGATGAATGTTTGGCTAATTCACTTGTGGTATTCAACCAAAAGAGTTCTCAGAAAATAACTAACTGATTAGAATCGGCAAGAAGTGAGAAGGAGAACATACACCTCTAACTTATGTTAGCAAATTAATTTTTCTGATTGCAATAGTACCATATGTAAACCCCAAAACGGTAAGCCATGGACAATAGTCCTAAAAATAGAGGAATCAGCACTATTCTAATCTGGAATACCTGGGATATCTTGACACTGGTTTAAGAAGGAGCTTTGTGCCAAAGACAGTTTCTCCTTTGTATGCTCTCTCACAGCATGTGGTCTGCAATATAGTGAAGAGAAACAAGACTGAGAAAATCAATATACATAAGGTTAAAGTCACTAAACATATTCTTCCACCTGGAAAGTATCTTGGATATGTATGGCTTCATATTTAATTCCTTTCCTGATGGTGATTGGTAATTAGCAACATCCTATTCAGTTGACCACGCTGAGAAGTGAGTACATAATTTTATTTGCCAGAAAAGAAAACAAATCCTTCTTGTGGGATTTCTGGTTCATTCTCAGCTAGAAAAATCGTGTAAGAATTCCCTGTCCTACAGCATTTCACAGTCCTGTTTTCACGTGTTCTTGGGGGAAAAAAAAAACCTCAAACAAACAATTAAATAGCTGTGAAAAAATAAGCTACAAAAAACCACCTCAAACAAATAAGCTAAAATTACCTGATGTCTTTTGATCTCATTAGATTGAGTAGTTTGGGTCAATTCTTCTTTTATCAGCATGGTTCACAGGTTGCTACCAAACATGATTTAATACAGTGTATTTACAAATTCTCTCTCTCTAAAACAGAAAAGCAAAGAAAAAACTGTTAGAATGAGCTTATTCTTACTGCATGCACACCAGTCCCACTTCAGCAAAGAAAAGCCTTATTGTTTAACAGATTGAGAATTACTAAAGCAAAATCAAGTGACTTGCTGTCTGTTGGGCAAACTATTGACTGGAACATTATAATTTATGCTGATTTCAAAAGGCCAAATCTTACAAAATCTAAATGAAATTCTGCTACAGTGCATTCAAGTGTGATTGAATGTAATGAGAGTTGGGGATAGTGGTTGTGCTACAGCTTAGAGCCTTAACTGTCTTGCAGCAATTATGAAAATAAAACATTGCCCACTCTTTCTAGTTTCCATATGACCCTCCAAACATGTGGGGAATGGAAGGGGGGATATTCCCTTTCAGACTGTGGATTTTGAAGGGGAGAAACTGTGCAATAACAGCTTTTTCTCTAATGATACTTTAGTTCATCAGATCACCGCACTCCTTAATTCATGATTCAGGAGCCACATCACCATTCACAGGACAGGGGGGAGTCCAAAGGGAGCAAATGTGAGGTAGAAAAGGGAAGCGAAGGGAA
>VZTH01014149.1:380551-412758 GCA_013397815.1 Aleadryas rufinucha | reverse complement strand
AAGGGAAGGGAAGGGAAGGGGAAAATTAATAGATTCAGATCAGGAAGATGGTGAATGACTATGGAGATTTGAGTTCTTTCAATCAGTTTGCTGCATTTCCTCCACCTAAATTTTTATCTTATTTCATGTAGGCATTGGTACTATCAGTCACCTGAGTCATTCTGCCCTAGAAGCTCCTCAGTGTGAAAGCAAAATCCGTGCAATGAGGCATCTGCAACCTGCTCCTTTTTCACAAGTGGTTCTGCTTAGCCCTGTTTATATGAAAGGAATGACAGGGCAGCCTGAGGAAATAGCCCTTTGTCGTGCAGCATGAGAACTCATTCCTTACCTAACTGAACAGAAGAGACCACAGAATGGACTTTGGTTTTGTCTATACATAGATACATAGTAAGTATTTTCTAATTACACTCATACAGAAATATATTTTATTATACTACATAATAATTTTAATATATAATATGTATTATATTGTATTAATTATAGGCAATATTTACATAGATGTAATATAATTTTAAAATACCTAATTAATAAAAATAAATATTTATACAAAATACTTTTTGTATATTGAAACTCAGCTTCAGACACAGTTGTTTCTGAACACAGGTCTGGAACTTGTAAGCTATTTCCAACTTGGCATGGGCTAGAAACGGGATCAAAACAGCATTACTCCTGAAGGTTCCTGGTGTGAAATGGCCAGCTAAGTGCTTTTCAAGTTGCTCTGATAATATGTATTACTTTTATTTTCATTTTCATTTATTTCTGACATTTGGAATATTTTGCAGAGGAATACTGACTTGAAAAACAATGATGTATATTATTAAAACCACTTAACCACAAAACTTTTAAAATCCACTGCTCTTAAAGAATATAATTTCTGAGAGACCTAGAAATTACATAAAACTTTAGTTTCCTCCTCTGTCCATCAGTGAAAGTTGACTTTGGACATAGGTACACAAAAAAATGGTGATGGCATGGAACAAATTAACATTTTTTCACTGGAAAAGTACTCGGCCAGGCCTGCATTTCTTTCAGTGGCCATATAAACCCTCAGCAGCTGAATGAAATAAGATTACAACACAGTAGTTAAGAGTTGTGCTTACAACATTTCTTGGCTTTTGTAGTGCAGTTCAACTTCAACACCAAAAATAACAAACAAGTCAGGCCTCCAAAATACACACAGGTTGTTTAAAAACTCTGAACTTTAAAAAACCCCACATCTGAAAATATTTTATTGCATTTTGTCATTTTAGTTTCACTGTACAATCATAAGAGACATAAATAAAAAGTTTAAACCGGGGCAGAATAAAACACTCTAGAACATGAGGTCTTAAAAAAACCCCTAAAACGACAAAACTTTTGTTAGAATATGAGGAGAAAGCACTACAGTACAAGCTGGAAAGATGTCATGTGAGAATGTATGAAATTCTTGAATGTGTTGACTGGGAATTGTGCATTGCAATGGAAGGTGGGACAAGTGACAGAGTAGCAACAGAAGAGGGACCATGGAATATATTGGGCTATGAGAAGGGAGGAGGGAGTGCTCTGCATTCCTCTCTCTTTGTCTAATTTCACTCTTTCTTAAAAATAAATTCATCTTTACTCTTCCCCTGTTTCACAACCTCCCCTTCATGAAGGCTGTTCATTCTGAGTAAGGAAGGGGGATTTGTCATAATTAACCTACCATAATTAATAGATCAGGAAATGTGAGTTGCAATTACCTCCATCAAACACTAAGTACAATTTGCAACAATATTCCTTTACAATAGCATTTCCTATTGCAAGAAACACCATACTGGGTTATAAACAAGAGGACATCATACCTCCACCTCATGAAGGTACTGAGTTTGCCCTTGCAATGCTTCTTTTTGTGTGAAATCATCTAAAGGCTGGACTGGGGATGTGTAGCAAAACTGAGCTGAAGCACATCCTCTTAGGACTCTCCTAAACTCCACTGCCATTCACACAGTGGTGCCCACCTCGGTCTGCCAGTGCTGGCTTCAGGTAAGAAGATGCTTTGAGACCCCAAAGACGGGCTTTGCAGGCTGACTGCAACCTGAGGATCCTTAGAGAGAGAATTCTTGCTCTGGAGTACTTGAAATGAGGGCCAAACACTGGAGATGAATCAATGTGGTCAGCTCACTAAAGTGGCACAGGCACCTTCCTAACAGAAGTTCAAGGTTATGACTATGAACAAAAAAGATTTGTTCCTGGCAATATTTCCACTACTTGTCTGGACTGAGCATAAATAAATAAATAAATAAATAAATTCACAAAATTAACAACAGCAATAAACCCAACAGGACTGTACAAAACATCAGTGTGGATCAGAAAGGATCACCTGACACTGTCTCACTCCGTTTGGTTTTATAAACCAGTAAGCAATGCTTACCAAACCAGTAAGTTTAAACTTTTTTTAAAAATTTATCTTTTTTATCTTATAAATCTGAAGAACATGATTGCTTGCTCTGAAGTATAGTAATATAGTGTGTAATGAAATGCAGTGTTTAACTAAAAGAATTATTGCTTGAAAGAAAGCCTTCAGAAAATATACTGTATGTTTTTTCTTGAACTGATATTTCAAGGTATACAGGAAGCATCTAAAATGACAAACAATACAGCAGTTTATGAGATTTTTGTGTGATCTTTTATCAGAGAAAGACCATAGAAGGAACATTATTTGTTTTCATTTACTCTTAATAGATTGTTTTCTGAGTCCAGTTGCTGAAGTAGATTATTATATTTTGCTTTCCTTTCAAAAGCTGGGTTAAAACCTTCTTAGGTTCTGTGAGAAATGGGTTTTGCAATATTAGGTCAGTTGCAGCTAAAGTTCATAGATAAAATTTGTACAAAAAACCCACAAAGAATTCAATTAGAAAAGAGCAGAGGCCTTGTCTGAATAGGAGGAGGCTGCTGATCCCATAAGATAGGACATATCATACGTGATCCTAAAACTATTCAACAATTCCAATATATTAATTTTACTTCAGTAGTCAGAAGGACCCCCAGTTCTAGGTATATCCAGAATTTATTATGCTGCTATATACAAAGACAGAGAAAAATCCTCCTGTCCTCATCCCAAAGAACTTGTAACCCAAGTTCACTTTTAATAGGATTAGCATATGAATAGATATGTTCTACCTTATTATCTTTAAATGTATACTTTTGAATGTATAAAATATGTTTGCACATATGCTTCTTTTATTTCCTATGTTTAATGTCCTTGTTCAAGGCCCATGGAAACCAATGGGAATGTAAATTATTACATTTATTTTCTTAGCCTTTGTGTCAGACTAAAAGTAGGATAGAGCTCTCTTGATTTCTGGTGACTACAACTTTGCCTTCTATATTTGAGCTACATATTTTTGTTACTGTTTTAAATAACAAAACAGTTCTCAGGCAATGGGTTTAGGGCACCACTCATCTGATCAAATATCATTGTTGGCTTTGGGCTCCACAGGCTGGGCAGATTGGGTCTCCACGAACCGTTAGGAACTAAGACATCCTTTCTGCAGAAACCTAAAGCACTGTGTGCTGAAACCCACCCGAGGGTATTTAAGGAATCTAAGAAATGAACTGGTGGCTTCCCCTGTTATTCTATTATATATGCACAAAGTAACACAAATTGTCAATTATAAAACCTGTATATTTTCATGGGCAAGGATTTCCAAGAAAGGTGAAGGACAGGAGGCTGCCACCTCCCATCAGCTCCCTCCCTTTCAAACTGCCACAGCTGCTTGCTGCAAACCTTCAGCCTACAGAAGCACCAAACCTTTCCCAGCTCTTCTTGCTGGAGACATAAGCTGTGTTGCTCTGAAGCAGCTGAGGAGTACGTCATAGTTTCCTGTTTCAGCTTCTTACCCAGCTTGGTGCACAGAAGCAGAATGGTGCATGCCCACCCCCTCTCTCATTTGGGACTGTTCATTTATGCGGGTGCACACATAGCCTCATGCTCACATGCCAGTGCACAAATCTGTTCATTTCCATCCTACCTAAGATCCTGCTCGCTGAAGAAAGACAGGGATAAAGTTCCAAGCCTTTATTTATTCAGAGTACAATTTCGCAAGAGTTGCATGTGTAATTCATCATGGGTGATGGGGTTGCAACATCGGGCATGAACCAGTCAATCTATAGAGACCCAGCTTGAAGGAACTCATGTACTGCTACACTGCTGGCTAGAGGAACAGGCTGCAGCGATTTTGTGGCTATTTTTGTGGGAGGAGAGAGTGAAATATATAATTTGTAGCGCATTATGTCTATCAAGGCTGAATCTTAGAGATGTAGTCTTTGATATTCTGCTGGTAACTATCAGCTGTGCCAAGGTAACACAGAGATGAGCATACACCAAACACTTGGGCTGCACTGATACTGAATGGATTTTTTCACACGTCATTTTAAACGTACCATTACACTGCTTTTAATTGCTTATAAAGATACATCTCCACAACCACCCTGAAAAAAAAAGACCATCTCAAACCCTACACACTCTTGAGATAGGTATGTGATGGCTCAAGCTGGAAATCCAGCTCTGATTTTCAGCTGGAAGCCAGACATCATTTGTTGTGTCCATGTGGTTAAATCCCAGGAAGCAAACACATTTCAAGCTACCATCATGACACTGTTTTCATCTTTGCTTTGCCGATTAAAAAAATTAGTGTTAGATCCTTAGCAAAACTGTAACACCAAATAAATATTATGTAAGGGTAGTACATAAATAGGTCATAGAAGGGCAGGATAACATCATAAAGGGAAAGTATTTGTGACTCATTTTTTCTAATTCTTTTAAGAGTTTTCCTAATGTGCAGTGCACAATTGAAATAGATGGAAACTTTAAGAAATATTCTGCATAAGGCAGAGTCCAAAAACGTAGAAGGTTATGCAAGGCTAACTGTAAAAATAAGCAGACGAGTCCTCTAAAATAATATTGCAACATTTTTTGGCTTCCATTTATTGGTTGCCATAGGATTTTTAGTCAGTGAGCAACTGCTAAACACAAGGCTGCCTCATACCATAGCTTGGCTTTTAAGAGAAGAAAAACATTAACATTGTTTAATGAATACACTTGTCTGGAGAAGTACTAGCAAATGCTGGGAATTCATTTTCCTACTGCCTAAAACCAGAGAGATTTGCAAGTGTTGTGTTTATGATGCTGTGCCCAATTTGAATCTTCCTCTCTGACAACACACAAACCTCTCTCCCAAATAAAAAGCATCTTGTTTTTGAGGGAAGTTGTCAGAGGAGAAAGTCCAAGAGCAAACAGGTTAAAGTGCCATGCACACAACAGAAAGGATGACAAGGCACTTTTAATGAGCTATTTGAGTTACACCAGCTGCTTCTGGGGCCAGAGAGAACATCCATTGGTGGACACTAAAGGAAAGAAATGGAAAATGCCTTTCTAAAGCATTTAATTTCTCTACTGAACAGGTGGTTAAGTCTGCTCCATGTAGCACATCCTACATGGAGGGATAACAAGAGGAAAATAAAGGACTGACATTATAAAAAGTAAATAAATGCATTTGTTCTTGAAATTTTATCCAGTCTCCCAGTACACCCTGATGTATCAACATTCATTATTACTATTTTTTATGATGCTGATTTATGCTCTCTCTGCTTTTGGGTTTATTTCTGTATTTTGTCCAATGACTACTAGATGTAGAAGGCTTAAAGCAGCCACATGAGTCCACAGCTGAGCACTTACTCACGTGTTATATAAGGGTCAGGCTCCTATGGCCTGAAACCCTTCTGAGCCAACATTTGCAAGCTTGTTTCACAAGTGACCATTTCCAAAGACGGAAGGAGAGCATTTTCCCAAATAAATTAAACATGAATTTACATTTTTTTAAATACCCAAGGGCTGACACCTAGGAAACTCTCAAGCTAAGAGAATCCTGTTCTGAGACTTAGGTTTATAAAAGTTAAAGTCTTCTGGACCACCCTACACAGATGTCCATATAGATGTGTCCACTCACTGCCATTTGAGATGCTTGAGGGCACGCCACCACATCTCCATCTGTCACTTCACAAGAGGTCCTTCTTCCATAGACTCTGTCTCTCATCTGCAAGTCTTGTGTGGATGTCTTGGGTACCTGGTGTATCTCAAAGCGAAAAAGACTTTTCTGTGTATGCAAACAAATTGGGCTCTGGCAAGCAGGGAGGATTATTCCCATTTAACTTGAGACATCTATGCCTGAGCTAGTCATGCTGAGCTCCTTTTATAGTCAGCAGAGAGAAATATAGTTGTCAACATTTAGCTGGACAAATCCTGCCCCCAAATTCCACTTGTGTAAGCCCATTACTTCCAGTTTCAATATCATTAGACAGTTTGAATCTTGTCTTTGTCCTCCCTGTTACATGTAAAGCTGGCAGTGGGTTTCTTTGCCCCTCTGCGAGGAACTTGATTTAAGAGCTGAGCAGAACAAAGCTTGGGCTTGACTATACTGACTTCAGAAGTGCGGTCAATCTCCCCTGCTGTGCTCTGACAGGGTAACCTTTTCTTGTGAAAACAATCTTGGAACAAGCTTTAAAACTGCCCTAAACATCAGAGTCTTTGGTCTAGTTCTGCAGCAAGAGCGTGATGATTCCACCCTAGACAATGAAGCCTATAGCCTATCTACTAACCTCATGAAAGAAGGTCTTTCCCAGGTCTCTGGGGATTATATCTGTTATTGATTCAGCTGACTGGAACTCACAGTAAATTGATGGTGTCAAGAAGTTGCAAAGAAGTATAGAAAAATGTGGTTT
The DNA here is from genome assembly GCA_013397815.1 of Aleadryas rufinucha. NCBI lineage: Eukaryota > Metazoa > Chordata > Aves > Passeriformes > Aleadryas > Aleadryas rufinucha. Next base: position 406,020 of record VZTH01014149.1, on the reverse strand, counting down.
AGACACTTCTTTCCACTTCTCTGAACAACTGGCATCCAACAGATACAATGTTGGAAATATTACTTATGGATGGGAGCAGAAACATTCAGTCTCTTAATCCCATCTATTATTAGAAAACAGATGAGAAGCCTTCTACCCCTTAGAAAAGTCTGGTGTTTCTGAGATAGATACCCTTTGGATATAATACACAACACACACATTTCTCTCTTACTTCTATGGTGTGCTCACCATGGTGGCCTCCAAATGCACTCTGAGTGACCTGGCAGCATAAACCCCATGGTAGCAAGTGTCACTTACAATTGCAGTTGTCCTAAATAAAAGCAAAGTATATTGGCAGGGTGGAAAAAATCAGAAGATAAAACTGTTTAAACAGAATGACCAAGGGATTTTCATTTTTGTTCTGTAATTTTAGAAAAGAGATTACCAAAAGTCTATGACTGCTTGCATAAAATACCCTGTATTTGTTATGGTTTTTATCCTCGAGACTTATTTATAGGCAGGACTATCCAAAACCTAAAAACTTAATTTCACCAAAAATTACTAACTACAGAAAATGGTGATGATGCTGTTGAAAAAGAATTGTGGAAGAAGGAGCAGAGCTTGTTAAATCATGGCATTTTTCAAAATCAGTTGTACAATCCCAGCATACTTGATGGAAAATAAGGTACAGCCCCACCTTGCTCAAATAGCAAATAAGTAAAACTCAAAATACCACCTGGCCCTTGACAGGCTGGCGTGAGTATTATTCTGGAACAGCTCAGCAATGTTTCTACTACACAAGGGGCAAAGGGCATTATCTTCTCTACCTTTACCTATGCAGAAAGACCACTCATAAGGGGAAAAAAAAAGAGGAAGGGCACAATCACTCTGCATCTCATGTGCTCTGAGGACATGAATGCAACCTTGACCTTGTCCTGGCTTACTACACAAAGCTAAATTTATCCAGGAAAAATTTCATCTTGCAGTAAAATGTGGGTTATCCTCATGGCTTGATCAATCAGCAGGGATAGAATCAGGCAACGTTGACTACTCCAGTTTTATCAGCTGCAGATAATAGCAAAATGTCACTGGATTTCTCTGAATCATGCATTTCATGTTGCTGATGTTCCTTTTTTAAATTAAAGACAGCACATTGCAAACTTTCTGACAAATCTCACTGCTGTCCTGAGGTTACATGAGATCACTGGTTATTCATGTTAGCAGCTCCTCAGACAGGGCAAAGACTCAATAATCTACACAGTACCAAGGAAATGGATTTGTCAACATTTCTCGTCAAGTTGAATGGAAAAAAAAAGGAAAAAAAATTTTTTTTCTCTGCCATAAATTCTCTGTTGCAATCAGGCTATTCCTCTTCCAAGATATGTTCCTTTGACTGAATTAGAGAGTTTTTAAAAAGTAACAACTGGTAAAATATGCATGTACTTACTCATCTTGAGCATCTTGATTTGATTGGCCTTGATTTGAGCTACCAAGGAGAGTAGGCATGTTATGTAATTTTTGAAGCAACGTTTATTCTAATAAAAAGTTTTTATGTAGTAAAGTCCTTTTACCCTAATGCAGCTGGAGACCTGTCAGAAACTCAGCACCCAGAAGAGCTGCAATTTTTACCCACAGATACACTCCATCTTACAGCAGCTCTAAAGGCTGTTTGCATGGATCAGACACAATTTTGCTAATGTGAAAACTAAAATTAGTAATTACAAACACTTAGAAATTACCAATAATCTTCTCTTGTTATTACACATAGGAGAAAGTAGAAATCAACACAATATGAAGCAATAAAATGCCCATTGATGACCAGTAAGCCAGAACTCTCTTCTTCTAGCAGTCTGATACTGAGCTTTTAAAATTAAACCCCAAATGCATGGAATTTGACACCCTTTTCAACCTATGATATTCTAATTCTAATTCTGTCTAATTTTTTCCTTATTTCCAGGGACTGAATTAGACCAAATTTTAACCATACACTGTTATGAGAGAAACAATGAACTCATTCAGAATTAAAAAAAGAGTTAGGTCTCAGCATGAGTAGAAATCAGGCATTTAGCCAGCTCTGCCCCATACCTTGAAGAATTTGGCTTGATCCACAGAGTACACTATTGCTAGGTGTCCTCTTACTTGGGTCTGCTCAGCCTGGAGGAGACTGAGAGGAGACCCCGTTGCAGTTACAGCTTCCTTGTGAGGGGAAGAGGAGGGGCAGACCCTGATCTCTTCTTTCTGGTGACCAGTGACAGGACCTAAGTGTATGGTCTAAAGTTGTGTCAGGGGAGGTTTAGGTCGGATACCAGGAAAAGGTTCTTCACCCAGAGGGTGGTTGGGCACTGGAACAGGCTCCCCAGAGAAGTGGTTGCAGCACCAAGCCTGACAGAGTTCAAGAAGTATTAGAACAATGCTCTCAGGCACAGTGTGTGACTCTTGGGGACAGTGCTCTGCAGGGCCAGGAGTTGGACTTGATGATCCTTGTGGGTCCCTTCCAATTCAGCACATTCTGTGATTTGCGGTTACGGGTGGAAATCTCTGTTTATAAGGGTACGTTTGGTCACAGCTGGAGGAAGGTATTTGCTTTCTGTTGCTTTACTCCACATCTACAGCACATCCCACCAAATGGCGGAAACAGAGGCGGCGTGGCTTGGTCTCCCATGGCAGCAGCTGGTGCTGTCTGCATGTTCTGCAGGGTCAGCAGATGAGACAACTGTTGGGGAAAAGGGCAGGGGCTGCAGGCAGGGCAACAGCCAGAGCCAGCAGTATCCCAGCAGCCAGCCAGCAGCAATTGTCTGCTGACCAATGGCCCACACTTAGGTGAGCAGGCAGAAGAGGAGTGTTTATACTCTGTTTATCCCTTCTTATTTTGTCACTTTGATGGGCTTTGAGAAGGCCAGAAGTTCAGACCTGGACTCCCCTGCAAGGAGGGGCTGCCCAACACCCACCTGCAATAAATTGTGCGCTCAACACTGGCGGTTGGAGATTTACACGGAAAAAACTCCCACCCAGTGGCAGCACCACAGATTTTTACAGGAGCCTTATCAACAGGTTTCAGTCCTTCCAGGACTGACTCTGATGTCAGGGCAAGTGGGAAGCATGGACAAACAGAGTTTCCTTCTTTGTGTGCTGCTTTCTCAGTACACGTTTTGCCAGCCTAATCAGATGGAGATAAACACCTTGCAATAGACTGTGCCACTGACGTCAGCTTTTTGTGTGCTTGGAATGATGTCAGCACCAGCTTTGCAATTCTTTAACCTCCTGAGCAGAAATAAGCACAGCAGCAACTAACCTATTACTTTCCACAAGCTGCCACACCAAGGTTATTTCCTTTTGCTCTGCTGGCTACAGATGCTGGGTGAAGGAGGCAGGAGAATCAGAACAATGGCATCCACTCCTCTACTGAGCCAGTTTTTGAGAGAAGTCTAAACAAATTTAAATTGAGTAATATAAAGAATAAATTACACCTCTCAGCACAGAAGTCAGGCCTATCTAGGCCCTTAAGAAACAGATTCCACTCATTTATATCAGCGCAAATAATATCAAATTAAATTCTCAGAATTTACACTACCATCACTGTAAATGTATTTTTCCACACATTTGCATACACTCACCAATATGCATAAAACTTTACAAGTCAAATACGGCCTGGAGTTTCAAATTTGTATAGAGGCCTCTGGCAAGGCATCTCTAGAGGATCAAAATTTCACTCTAATAGCCTACATTTGCTTAATTCAGGTGTCAAGAAAGCCAAAAGGGAGGCACGGAAACTGGTATCAAGAACATAGCTGTCAAAAAGACTGGGAAAAGCAAAAGTCAGTGGCAGAACTGGCCTGATTTAAAGGGTTTTTTGGTTTCTTGTTTGGATTTTCTTAAGAAATTTTCCTCAGCTGTTTCTCCTGTTCCAGGGGAATTACACCATATTACAGGTCATTTATATCCCACTTTTCTTACACTTTGATTTCAGTTTGTCTCATCATGTTACTAATTTTCAACATTTACTTCTACTGAAAGAATAGGAAAGTTACAAGCTAGTTGTTAGCTAGACTGTCACTTATTAAATTAGCAAGTTTTTCATAGAAATCTTAGCCAAAACTTTAAGAATAAAGAACTGATTATTACTAATTCTTTTGGTATTCATTATGATATTAGTCACAGAGCTCACTCATACATTTCCAAATTTCAACACAATCATTTCAGGATGAAGAGTATTATTTTTTCCCCTTCTTAATAATTTTTCCTTGGCATCACATTTCATCCCCTTCTTCTCCAATTGCCAGGAAAACACAGTTTGGGATTCAAGAGTCTTGATTTGGGCTTTTTTAGTTTATTTTTTCTTTCCAGAAACACAAGTTTACCAGGGTTATTTCATCTACAAGAGAATGCATTTTTAATTGACTTGTTTATCTCCATAACACATGCACACCTCAGCAAGGCTAAGGGATCAAGTTATATGACATCATGGTGCCAAAGGAATAATTGTCACTTGTTTGTGCAGTCCTGAAGAAAAGCCTGTAGCTTGAAATCACACACGGTGCTGCACAGAATATATTTTGTAGTAAAAAAACCCCAAAACATTTTTTTTTCAGTTGGGAGGGGTAGAGGAGAAGGAGGGGCTGGAGAGCTTCCAAAGCCTGCCATGGGGTCATATTCTGTGAAACGGTTTTGTTTGTAGACATGGCTTTTCACTCTGCACAGTTGTGAGATGCTCATCCTTTTCCCCATGACTGAGAGGCAGCTAAGACTATCTGACAGTCTGCTCAGCAAAATCCTGAATCCCACTGCAGTTGCTACCCAAATTGAGGGTTGAGCAGCACTAAGAAAGCTGTCTGAAGCATTTCTGCAGCAAGCAGTGCTATACCTGTGTACTTGACTAGCAGCGCCCATGAAGCAGAAATAAAAAAAAAAAGAGCCGGAAATGAGAATCACAAATCCCCCTCTTGCGTTTAGCTTTAGGAACAAGGAAGCTCCAAAAACAAGACACCCTTCAGCATTTTATAAAACTGACTTCAGCTGCCAAAGGATTCCTCTGCAGCAAAACCAAGAAAGCTTTATCCTCAAATAAAAAATTCACTGCAAATGAGCAATCATTAGTCAGCTGCATTTTCCGTATAATTACTGGCAGTGAAAAAGCAGGCGTGCAGGTTGCTGAAAAATAAGGTCTAACTACTTCCACCCAAACAGAACAGAAGCTGTTCACATAAGTTTTACTGGGGGAGAGGGAAATCCTCAGTGCTCCCCTTCTCTCTATGACTGATTACAATCTGCTTTTATTCTATAAAGCACATTTATTGTGGGAGTTTGATTTGAAAGAATTTCAAGTAATTTAAACTTTGGCTGCAGGCATACAGATCATTTAAAAACTGATCTTCAAGTGTTTCTACATGTTAATAACATTTCTGGTTGGTGCTATAATCAACAGTTTTAATTCTCAACCTACCAGCTCAAACACATGCCAGGAATTACCTAGGATGAAGTCATGTAGTTCAAAGTTAGCCAGGCTGACAGTAAACCCTGTGCTAGCAGTTTTGGTGCAATAATCTTTATTTTGCAATGGGGAGTCTTGGGGCGAAGGGATTTCTTTAAGGGTGACTGTCAGCCACCTATAGCTTTTTCAAACTACAGAGGTGCTGAAAACAGACTGCACTGTGGTTCAAATCAAAGCCTAGTTCAAACTGCCTTTTTTTAATAAACTGGGATTCATCTGTTCTGCCTCACATTCACAAAGCACCTTATTACCCCACATGCTCTTATATATGTCATCACTACCTGCATCTGTTAATTATTAAGGCCAAAGACAGAAACAGAATCTGGCCTTAAATAAAAGACATGAAATCATGAAGGTGTTAATTCAGATCCATCCTGTCTGGAACTGAGGTGCAAACGCAAGATGCACGCTGCCCTGGGATTTTGGAAAGTGCAAATACCAGCTCACTCCCATTTTGATCTCTCTCTTCCTCAGCCAAAGAGCCTCCCACCACCAAAGTTCTCACCACATTTCAATACCCTTCTTGAAAAAGGTAAATGGGCTTGGTAAGAGGCAGGGATAAGCCAAAAGAAAATAAAATTAAAGCTAGTTTTATTCATAGCAAATGGTAAAATTTTTGATGAAAATGCTTACAGTGTTACCTTGTAAATAAGTGCTCAGTTTTCTCAGCTCATGGGACTGGCAAGAGCTTGTTAGCAACACAAAAAATACCACATGAATGATCCTAATGGAGCAAACTCCTGCAGCACCTCAGACATTCGGTAAGAATACTGTTCACCACTGAAGTTTAGTTAAATATGCACAATTTTATTTATTGAAGAGATTAGGACAAAAACATTAAACCAAATACATGACAAAGCACCAGAGGCAGTAAAACCCCACCATGCACATCACCAATCTTTCCTCCTATAAGGTACTTATAAAATAAAAAAAAGTCCTTCTTGACACAGCACCATCTTCAGAGTGTAAAAACATTACTCCTTTATATTCTTAGTTACCAAAATAGAACCAAGGCAGGTCAGCTGCAGCTAGCTTTGTCTCTTGATAAAGAACTGTGAAACATCCTCTTGAGAGTGGGACCATAACTTTCCTGCAAGGCAGGCAAATAGCATCCATACGTCAAATGCCAAGTAGCTGTACGCACATGCCACATACTATAATTAAGCACAAATTCAAGTAACATTTACATACTACAGAGTCCACATGTACCTACCCAAAAAACATGACCACTTCACAAAACGTATACAGGCAGTAATATCAGAACAACTGAGGTACTGGAAACACAAATATTTATGCCAAGAGATTTCAATATCATACAGCAATATAAAAGCAGTAATAAAAACATTTGCCAGTCTAAATCAAATAAAGCTATCTAGAAAAAAAAAAAAAAGAAGCTAAATAAAAAGTTATTTAGGGACAGAAATACCTGAACAGAAAAGAAGTGTGTTAACTACAGCATGTAACATGTCATCCCAAGTCAACCCGTAATTGAAGTACTGGCTTAATACATCACTACTGTGACATTTTCTTCAATAAATAGAATAAGTCTTGACAATACAAAAGGTGCATATTACTGTGTATGTTTCAAGAGGAATATCTGTAATATAAATGTTCAGCTTATTAATACCCTCTTATTTCTCAGTCTGGACATAAACAAAAACCAAAACCAAACAATTCTTTTCCCAAGTTTAAAGGAATTCAAAGAAAAAACCCACAATACTCTTCCTCAATAATAAAGAGCCCTCTATTTACACATGGGCCAGTCAGTAAAGAAGAGATTGGTTCTCAGATGAAGACACCATTAAGGGCTTTCTGCCCTCTCTAGTCATATACGTGCAGCATGGCAGATATGGAAGCCAGTATCTCATATCTTTAAAAAAAAAAATTATACAGTTTTCTTGTTTTCTTTTTTTCCCCCCTATTATAGCAGTAATGCATCTGGAAGTTCGAGTTATAATAGCTTCCTGCAACAAACCATTTGACACAAAACAGAACAGCCTGTTAAATGACAGTTACTTCCCCTTAAGGGAACAAAGCATTAAAATGTCATTTCCTGACAAGAATATTAAGTAGTTTATTTAGAAGAAATGACTTGAAAATAGCTATCAAGAGACATGAACTGAAATTTTGCTTGTTTTTAGCACCCACTTTTCATGTCCGTCTTTGTGCACCTAATTTTTTTCTTATATTAATCCCATTAATTATTAGACATCTGATTAAAAAAGTTAGCCAATTGTATTTTCCCTGAATAATGGCTGAAGTTAAATATCTAACAGTGCGATGCCAAGATGTGAGCTGAGGCAAAAGTTTCTATTTGTTGTGAGTTACCACTGTTTTTAATGGAACAGAAACAGGAGTGATACAGCTGCACCAGAATTGGCATGTGCAGTCTCCTTGGCTCCAAAAAGGTGAGAAGCTACAATTGCTCCATGCTGCCTTTTCTCCTCCAAATCAATCTAACCTGATAGCAAGCTCCCCCCGCCCCCCCCATTCTGTCCCCATGCTACATTTGTTATATTAGCTCCTTGTGGAGGTTCCTTCTCAATCTGAGGACCTCTGAGTGTCTTTTGCTACCAAGCTAGGCTGATGCAGGATGTGATTGAACGCGGTCAGGAAGGGCTCCTTCATGTGTCCATCTCCAGGTTGTGTACCTTCTGAACACCAGTCTCTGTACTCAGTTAAAGAATGGGTCCAAGTCTTCTTCCATGTTGACGTCAGGCACCAGCTGATCTGATACTTCCTTAGCACCATATCCTGAATTCGATACATTAAAATCTGTAGAAAACCATGGATGGTCCAGAATTTCCTGTGAAGTCAGCCTTTCTGATGGCTCTCGACGCAGTATGCTACGTATGAGGCATTTTGCCTTAGGGGATAGAGTTTCTGGAATGTTAAACTGCCCACGACGGATCTTGCTGAAGAGAGAACTAGGCTCAATGTCATGGAAAGGATAGCGTCCAACTAGCATGGTATAAAGCATGACACCTAGACTCCATACGTCCGCTGCTTTGCCAGAGTAGCTGCCATTTGTGTTCAAGATCTCTGGACTCACATAGGCTGGACATCCATGCTTATCAGAAAGAGAGTCATCATTTCCTCTTAAAATATAAGCATCTTCAAGGCTTTCCAATTTCACTCTAGTCCTGCAGGCAAAAAAAAAAAAAAAAAAAAAACAACAACACTATCAAGGTAAGCAAACATCAAACACAAATTCTGGCTGTTGCAATTACATGGTTATAATAGTCATACTCTACAAAATTTGACAACTGCAGAAGTGAATCAGTTTAAAATCCCACTCGCAGCAGTTGTTACAGATAATTGTTATTGTCTCTTCCATACTGGTTAGAGATATTAGAGACACATAGGGAATACTGCCACACAGACAGCTACAAGATTTCAAATACAGTTATGTCCAGTAAACTCATTAAAAAGTTTATCTCTTAAAAAGAGGAAAGGAAGTGCCATATTCATGCTTTTGGTCAATTTTACATAGACATGATTTCCAAAAGGAGACAAACCTCAACACCTTTTCTGCGCTGGCTCCACTCTAATGTACCCATGTAGGATTCGTGCCCAAATAAAAACCCAGTCCTAAGCACACAAGGTTATTCTGACACCTTCACACTGGCAAAGCTGCTTCATACACCTGTAATTCCACAAGGTTTAACAGTAATAAAATGGTCACTCTGACCCTAAATGATCCCTCTGACCAACCAACATTTTCCTTTACCCCAGCAATTTTAAGAGAAATTAAGAAAGAGCACTTTTAACAGATTTCAGTCTTCCCAAATAGACTTTTGGGCAAAGGGAGATCAGGTGAGCTGAAGGCCAAGATTAACAGCAAGCTTATCTACCCAAGTGAGCCAGAGGAGCTCCTCACACTAGAATGAACAGAGAAGCTGCCAAAGAAGTTGCAGAGATGACAGGGATGCCTTATCTAGATTGCAAATGCCTGCTGCCTGCAAAGCACTGTGAACTTGTCATTGTGCTGCAGTAACTATCTCTGCAAGAGAATTTTCTTCCCTTATGGATATCACACAGGAGCAGAAAAAGTGATGCAGAGCTGCTTGTCATAGCACTAAATCAACATAACCTTTCTTTCCTTTCAATTCTCACTCCTAGGGTCTGTATCCATATTTAAAAATTTGTCCCTGTTGAAAGCATCCAAAGGATTACCAAGTAACCTTTAGACCATTTCCCAGCAAAGGATGGTTTTGAGAACAGAATCAATGCAACAGGGCTTGTCCAGTGCCTTGGGATGGCAGAGTGACCTAGGAGTAGTACAGATTTTCCTTTCAACAATTTGGGGTCATAACTCAACTTTGGGTATTACTGCCCTCACCCCTCAACCCCACAGATCTGTTACAATCACTCTCAGCCCTGTGTCATGGCCGTGTTCCCATACCACAGACATTCACAGGCAGGGACAGAATTTCGTCCCAGAAAGCAGAACTTGCATCTCTTGACTCAAGCACATAATTTAACAGGCATTAAAATAGACAAGGAGAGCCTTGTTTCTTAAATGTTTACTGAAGACAACATTGCTTGAGCTGCAAAAGACAGCTGGGCCAGCTTTGGCTTAGACTTAGTTCCAGGGCAGCTCAGCCCCATCTTCTTTGAACCAACAGAAGAGCATTTTACTCTGTGGAGCACTCCAGAGGCAACAGTGCCATAAACTTTCATGACACTTTTCAACAGCTAGATATGTTTACTAGCAGAGGTGAAAGCCCCTCTGGCAACATGCCCCCAATGAGGAAGTCATAAATAAAGAACTCCGAATACCTGGCTCCCAAGCACAGTGTGTCAGGGCAGCTCCTTCTCTCCTGAAATAGGCCAGTGTTTGCTCCTCCAGTTCGGTGCTGATGGGCTTTGCTCAACACACCTGCTTCCTCATCCACTCCCACTGCCAGCCTAACAGTACTTCTGGCCATGGACAACCCCCTCATTAGCACTCAAACAATACTTTACAGCAGCAATGCCTCACACAGGAAGCAGGCTGCAAGGAGAAAATGAACTACAATTACCAAAGACCACAAAAATTTCCCTCTGCACACAAAGCAGAGGGAACACAACAAGAGAGTGACTTGAGAAGAGTCCTTTCACAGTGCTCATCTTTGACACATTCCCACACCTGTGCAGCACAGGGAGAGCAGCAAGGAGAAACACCCAGAGGAAAAAAACATGCCAAAGAGGGCAGAGAACAGAGGAGAGGAAATGAAAGGGATGGCAGGGACATGAGTTGTGGTTCCATTTGCATTGCCCACCTCAGTTTTTCCATAGAAAAGCATGTGTAGCAATAAAACAGTGAGGCCAGCTACTCAAACATGAATTAAGTCACTGAACTGCCAGACAGGAAAGCATCGACTCACTCCTGCTAACTAACAGAAGCAGAACACACACACACAGGGAGTGGGGCAGAGCAGGCTATTTATAAACAACTTCCAGGAGGGAATTCACACACACATTCGCCTGCCATCCCAGTGTCAACAGCACAGGGAAATGTTGTTTACTTTCCTATCCTATTTTACATTTCTGGTAGTTGCCAAAGACTTTAGAAAAACAGTTCAATAAGAAGCTTTTATATTACATAAAATTATTGGAATTCCCTAATCTCTCATTTCCTACAACGGGCACAGTACAAAACCACAGAGAGCAGACTGCAAGATGTGTCAAAAATTCGTATTTTTTTTCAAGAGAAGAAATAATTTCTTGATAATAAAACAGAAGCAGCACACAAAAGCCATATCCCCATCTTGCTTTCTTTGCAAGGTGCTGCAGCCTCCACATGATACAGCAGGTTTTGTTTAAGCAAGCAAATGGAACAACAGCTGGCCCTTATCTGCCTGCTCCTCTGTAAGCTGTGGGCAAATGAAGAAAACACTCAAGCCGGGTTTTTCATCCTGCTGAGCTGACAGGCTTTGAGGAAACAAAAGGCCCCAAATTAAACAAAAACACAGCCTTCAGTCCTCTTCCTCCTGGTCAGCCCCCAAACCCTCACAACCAGAAACACCCTTGTGTGCAAGGTGCAAGTGATGAAATGGCTCCTCTGCGAGCAGGCAGTGCTCCCGCAGCACTGGGCACGCATTTCCCTGGCAGACTGCAGAGCCTGCATCCTCTGAGCACGCACTGCCAGCTGCATGACCTCAGTATGGCTTTCTCCTCTCCCAGTTACACCCAAACACAACTCGGGTGGTTCCCAGTTTCATTTGTAAAGCCCGGTGTCCTTGCAGTAGATGACAACACAAGTTTTCCATCTGTACAGCAAGGAGAGCACAGGAGTACGGGAAGGGCTATCTGACTTGACACAGCTGGTAATAGAAAGAGCTCACAGGGTGGTTCTGCCAGCACCCCTCACCACCAGCCAGGACTGGGGCTGAGCAGACCCACTGCAGCTCATTTTCAGTGACAGATGCCTTCATCCACCTCAGCCTCGCAGACAGAAAGCAGCCTGTGCAGTGCTACCACTTGGTACTGCGCAGGTGTACACAGCAACTCTCACTCCCCTTTTATCAGTCACTTCACGTCTTCTCAGGCAATCAAAAAGGAGCAGCCTGGCTCAGGAGCTGCTATTTCCCAGTGCACAGCACCCCATCTCTGCAAGAAACAGCTTCCAGCTCTGCTGGTCTTCCCTTCCTCCACATTTCAAGCATTGCTTAAAAAAATCTGTTTTCTGCGAGTTTGGGTTCGTTTTTCTGGGGTTTTTTGGGAGGGGACAGCAAGCAGGGAGTATGGAGAGGAATGGGAAAAAGGGGAGTCAAGGTCTAAATACACAGAAATGCAGAGACACACTGAATGAGAAGCAACCTCTCTCTCCCCCACATTCTCTCTCTCAGAAAGCACTGAAATCAAATACCCAGGAAAATGAATAGAAGCCAACAACAACAAACAGACCCTGAAAACTACAAGTCGATTCTGAGAATACAGAACCTCCACAGTGAAGGGTGGGGAGTGCATCCAACTGCAGAGTAACTGGACAACCCAAAATTTGACATTTGTTAAGGCAAACCAAACATGAAAATGTGAAATCACAATCAACTTGGAAGTGTCTCTCATTACAGAGAAGAAAAAGGACAAATAAAAATAATTCTCTAAAAAACTCTCATTCTCTAAATAATTAACTCACATCAGTCAACTAAAGGATCCCCACAGAGAAAAAAGTTTTCCAAAAGCACCAGCATTTGAGCTCAACAAACAGTTGCAACAAAATTAATCCCTGAAGTTCAAATGTAAGCTACTGCCACAGCCGGATGAGAATCACTTTGTACACATACTGTAGGGCAACAAAGACTTTTGCCAATGCTTACGTAATTACAATACATAATTTCAAGTTTTAACGCAGACCCCGAATAAGCACTTGGAAAAAGAGCATTATGAGTCTATCAGATCATTGATAAAACACCGCATTAGTTTAATGCATTAAAAAAAAATACAGCCCTGAATCATGGCTATTTAAAAAGGGGAAGCTATTCTGCCTATGAATGCTTTCCCATTACTGGTGAATGAAACCACAGAAGTGCAATCAGAGGGCAGCAGCAGCCCTCGGACGGGAAATGCGTCTTTGTCCCCATAGAAACCGTCAGGGAAACCCATGAAAAACAATACCACTCTGAGTTTCTTATCAATATGCCATTCATTACTTGACTGCATTCAGACTTTGCTCTTCAGTAATGTAACAAAACCTGATCAATTAAAAGTCTTCCAGAGGATTCTTCAATGCAACCTCCCGAGTTAGCACTCACCTCTGCCTTTGTTGCACATCCCACACTTTTTTCCAACAGATTCACCTTATTCTTCCCTGCAGAGCTTTGGGACTACCGGCAAATTGCTATCCTGCCTTTTGACACTGAAGCCAGGGCTGTAAGAATCCAGCATTCACATTTGCTCTCCCAAAAGCAAACAATTTCCATACCAAAATCAGTGGAATTATTCAGAAGGCTCTAAACTCATAAGGCAGGAGAAAAAAAAAATCTAGAACATTTAAAGCAGAGATAACAACTGATAGTCTGTTTCAGAGGAAAATATCTTCACTGCAGTGAATAAGCAGTCACTAGTAAAGGAGCCTGCACCTGAAACAATGAAAGCAGTTGCCTCTAGTCTGTCCCCAAAGCCATCTGTATGAGAAATAATACCTGAACAACAGCTCAGCCACCCTTCCCATTTTGGGAACACTAACTAAGACCAGACCCATAATTTTTACACAGCAACACTCACCATATGACAGCCAAATAAGCTGCTTTGGGAAGAGAGTGAAGGAGCCATCCTGCTACGGACACTCCAGATATACCATCCAACTGTTACTTACACTGGGTCAAATTAGAAGATCCAGATTTACAGATTCCATGCAGCAGACTCCAGAGATCAGGAAACAACCATCATTGCCACCTAAATTGCCATTTTATTAATACAACTGCAGGTAAATATAAAACGGCAATTTCTAAAGGTGCTTCACAATATTCCACCAACAGTAAAAACTGAAAGCACCCAAGCAATGTTCTCTCATATTTCAATATTACTCTGACTGAGGCCAGGAAAGCCTTTCCCTAGGTAGAGGCACTCAAGCCATTGACTGCCCAGTAGACCAGTGATTGCTCCTAAGTGGCCAATAATTTACAGGTCATTTCATCGAGGTCAGTTGCTCACACCCCATCATAAAGATGAGAAGAGCATGCACGCAATTAGAGTCACAAGGAGGCAAAAAAAATAAAAGGGAAGCTCAACATTGGAAGCAGTTATCTTTTGCTAATTGATTTTTTTTTTTTTAACTTAGGGAATCTCTCCTAAATAATGCAGAAGTAGGCTGCCGTCAGGGAGCCAGTGAGACAGGGAAGGCAGTAACGAAACCCTGGGCACATGATTTGCAGCTTGGTGCAAAGACTCATTCTGAACTCACAACTACCCGATCTCCTTGGGGGCAGAGAGGCACACAGGAGCAGGGGGGAAATGTTATGCCATCAATTTAAATCCTGCTCCTTTCACCAGTAGATCCCTTTCCAGTTTGTAACAGCACAGAGCATGGGAGTTCACCACACAACATCCTACAGAACTTCGGGGAAGAAAAAAACAAACTCTGCACAAAGGCTGTTAGACAAACAGTCTGTTGCATAATGAAACAGGCTCAAGGATATGTTTCGAAAGACAACTGGGACTTGCAGGCAGCACAGGTTTACAGGATGAACCTTGTTCCTAAGGGAAGATTCCCTCACTGGTACTTCCGCACAGTAAGGAAGCCTCTAAATATTACATCTCCCCCTTCCTTCCTCCACAGGGATGCTATGCTAACAGCACAGTCAGCCCTGCCTGCACCCCTCCACCCCAATGGGCAGTACCCAGCAACTTAGAGCTTTTAACTTGTTTTAAGCTGGTTTGGTTTTTTTCCTACAGAATTCCACTTAAAAATGCTCTAACTCACATCCAGGAAGAGCTGGTGCCCCAAAGACCTCAGCTTTATAACACTCCAACAGGATTGCTGGAAACAGCCTGTCCTGTATGCCATGTACTTTGTTTCTTCCATGCCCTTATTGCCTATGCACAAAACATGTTCTTCAGAGAGCAGGTAGGTAGTGATGCATGTGTTGGGGTGCAGGCTGTGAAATTCAATGCAGACCCTTCCACAGAGGAGCTCGGTTACAATACCCTGAGCAATCCATTTTTTGATAAGAATCTGCTGCTCAGGGCAGCTACTTCACCACCTCACTTTTATCTTTTTAGATCACATTGGTGATCGGTGTTTTAAAAGGCTGTGCTGTCAGCCATATGCTGTGTTCCCCATCTTTTCTAGATCTTTTCATACAATGCATGATAAAGCTCCACAGGGAAAGGAGACCACAATTTTATTTTGTTAACATAATTGCATATTGTGAAAACAGCCCTGCACTTTCTGAGCCTGCCATGGGTGCTCAGCATCTCTAAGGCAGAGCCATGCCATTATTTCACAACCTTACTGAAAACCTTTTGCTTAGATGTCTGCAATCCTGTCTCCAAGCAATACACATCTACCAAAAAAGCAGGTGTTTAAGACTAAATATGCCCCAGGTTGACTCCTGTTTACAATCCCCACCTTTCCTCTCCCTCCCAAGCCTGAAGTAATCTTCCAGTGTGATAATAAGGACAATTAGAAGAGAAGGCAGCAGAAGAATTTCACTCTGACAATCCACTGCAGCTGTGGCTAGCTGGGCTCCTGCCTCCCTTCCTTATCCCCAGCACAGACATCCACAGATAATACCCTCAGTCTCCACTCATAAGTCAACATGGACCAACCATTTTGCAGCAAGTCTATGGATGGAGGTTTTCAAGCCTTCGAAAGGACCAGCTGTTGAACTCAATTTGAGATGTCCTAAGACACATCTACTTCCAGGGACTACAAAGCACCTTTCATCAGAGAAATCAATCCCACGATGGGCATCTCAGGAGATGAACCACCCACGACTGGTATGATAGCCAACACACCCTGCAGCATCCTGCCTGAACACGGAGAGTGAAGGCAAGGCCCTACTATGAACCACAGACAGTCCAAGGGTAAAACCTCCTGCAAACTCCAGCACTGGGTACAACAGCAAAGGTTCTTGACACTCATGGTCTCACTGAAGGGCCTTGAGCTGACTCAAGGTCCATCTGAGTACCCATCCTCATCCTGGGGGCAGCCAGCAGCCAAATCTTCCCTGGCTTTTGCTTTAATTTATAACCTTAGGCCCAACAATTAACCTCTATGACTACCTATGTCCTCAGGGGGAGATTTACGCACTTCACAGGGCGGGTGTGGTGTTCACCATCTGCAGCCAGCCTCCCTCTTTCCTCCCGCTGGGAAGGGCACCACACACCCAACAAATGCAGTGTTGCTAACAGGAACATGGTGAGAGAACAGAGACTTAGTAACCAAACCACATAAAGGCAAAGGGGGGCACGAACCCTATGTGGAAAACAGTTGTGCAACCACTTCATCGTCTACCCTAAGCCTGACAGCAGAGATTTGCTGCCCATGAAGAAATTTGCCTTCCTCCCATATTCTAAGAATAATAATTTCTGGTTTGAAATCTGACCTGTGATTCTCCACTATTGAAGAACTTGTGCTCTTTGGTCCTGTGGCCCCATTCCGGGTAGTGTAAGTGTTTAAATGACAAAACAGATGAAGACTGTTTTTATTTCTAAATCTTCAGGTATTTTAAGAGCATTCCCATTTTGTTTGATTTTCTTCCACTTTAGGACTCTCTTTCTAGGACTTAGGGAAAGCATTAACTCACATGCTCTCTGTGGAATTGTAAAGGTAACAGCAAGTTCTAACACATTGATGAAAAAGATGCTGACCACATTACAATTTGACAAATGCTGGGGAGAAAATTTACTACTAACTATAAAAAAATGAAAGGTCTACATGCAAAAAGGTTGGCATATGCATTTGTATTTTTTTGCAAGATCAGGTTTGTACCACGAGGACTCAAACAACATAACTAGGTCATGTTAAAGCATCATCCACTCACAGCTGAGAAATTATAGAGGAAAAAAAAAAAATTCTAAGAGCACCAAATAAATATGTTATGATAACACAGGCTTTCTAAATTAGTGTATTGTACTGGCTGCATTCCCCTGTCATAGAGCAAAAAGTGTCAAATCCTATTTATTTTTATTGAATCCCACCTGCCTCATATTTACTCAAAGAATACAGGAAAATTACAATATCTAAATACCAAAATTATTTTAATTTTCCCTTCAACAAGTATGATGAATGTACAAGGTCTTTAAGCTTCAAATATTACGACAGCTAATATTTTAATATAATTAAAGGCTTAAAAACGCACTAAAGAAATTAATAATTCCCTGACAGCAGAAATGTTCTTGTATTAAGCAAACCATTGAAACAACCAACACAGAAATGCTTCATTTAATTCTGAGATCTTTCAGATGGCTCTTTCTCAAAGCATCTGCTATGTATCAGACTGATGAACTGCTTTATTAGCTATATACTGTGTATAGCACTATTTTTAGCACAACCCAAAAAAACCTGCCTGTTCTGCAACATCGTTTTGGGACACCAGCTACGAGAAGGGCACGGCTGCTCTGCCCAATGGCCTTCTATGAGGACAGGCTGTACACGG
The DNA here is from genome assembly GCA_013397815.1 of Aleadryas rufinucha. Lineage (NCBI taxonomy): Eukaryota > Metazoa > Chordata > Aves > Passeriformes > Aleadryas > Aleadryas rufinucha. The sequence goes on along the minus strand of VZTH01014149.1, from coordinate 388,464 downwards.
AAAACAGTAAACACCATGCCATGAACACAGATAAAATACTCAAAAGCAAGAGCCTCACAACATCAACACTGACCTGGCTTAACACCCAGGACAAAAATATTTAACAACATGGATGAAAGCAGAAAACATACAAGACCATGTTTTATCGTAGGTCATCCACTGTTTTGGATTCAGGTTTCATTCTGAAGTGTAAGGACACAGTTTTTGAAGTATTCAAGTATCTTAGAGGTACTTTAGAAAAATCTGTTGAGACTCAGCATGGCAAGTCAGTGTTGTTTTCCATATTTTCAGTGTTCTGGAAGCTACTGCGCTCATTTAATAGATGTGCTACTGCTTCCTAACCCAGTCTTACAAAACATTTCCAGCCATGCTGTAATGTGTTAGAACTTCTGCTTCATCAAAATCAGCTGCAGGTTTATGGAGTTTAACTCTGAAATTTCAATACTACAAGACTGGCTATTTCACCTATAGTTTACAAAGGGATCCACAGACACACCTCCCCCTAAAAACCACAACTGCACTACATTTTACACAAAACAAAAAACCCACATTGCACTACCACACATCATTTTTATGGAATGCTATTTATCCTATCTTCAAACTTCCTGCAGTTCAGGATTTAAGGAAACTATAAATTACCTTGAAACACAGACAAATTGTTTCTGCTTGTTTCCACTCTGGAATTCTGAGTTTCATTTTAAGTGCAGATGTACTTACACACCACAGTGTAAGACATGTCTGCCTTTGATTTTAGCACATTAAGAGAACACCTCTAGTACTATTAGGACCCCTACAAAATGCTCAGTGCTACCAGCCTGCAACAATACTTCATTCCACCTTCTTACCTCCCAGCTCATTACAAACATCCCAAGGCACATTTGTGATTTGCAACATCCAAATAACACACATTTTTAACAGGGACATCAGTTGAAGCAAAGAGCACTCATGGTGCTGCTAGATCAGGAGACTCAATCTTTGCAAATTCCAGCTGTAATTTAGGTAATGGGAAAGAAAAGAGTTTCATCACTGTATGCACCCACTTGCAAAATTTCAGGAGCTCTGTTTTCCTATTGAACTACCAGGATCTCATTAGGATCAATGGAAGAAGATGTACTAAGAAATGCTTTAATTGATTTTCTCTTTTAAACAAATGGAACTGCTTCCATCTAACCTTTACATTCCCTCTGTCTCCTCCAGTCTGGCAGCTCTCAGCTAACAGCAGAGAAGCATCTTACTAAAAAAAAAAAAAAAGCAGCAAGTTTTCCATTCATGTGTTGCCTGCATGCTGGATTTCCCATCTTTTCTTCTACCAAAATAAAAGCCATGAGAGTCTTCAAGAGGAAGTTTAAAAGTGGTAGGTACTTAAAATGAATTGCAGAAAAACAGCCTTGAAGAAATAGGAAAACAACTACTAAGAAAGAGCTCCCCTGAAGAGCAGGTGAAGCACAGCAGCAGAGTTCACACACATTTCTCAAAACATCATTTTTATCTCTTCTCTCTCTCTTTGGTTCATTATGAGTACGAAAGAGCAAGGGATGGTGCAGCACCCAACTGCCAGGCACCGCTGCTGAAGGCAGCTCCTCAAGGACTGCTCAACACACAGGCACCCTCAGCAGCAGCCTCAGACACACGAGAGCTCAGAGGGGTGCAAGCCACACACAAACACCTCTGTGAACTCAGGAGGACCAGGAAAATTTTTCAGTTCTAAATATAGAAGCAGATTGAAAGTGGTGACTGATTACAGTATGATGATCAGAGGATGTGAAAAAAGGCAGTCACTGCTGTTTGGTTCTATTTCTATCTTACATTATTTCATCTCTGTTTATTTAGCAGAGGAAGGATTACAATACCTTCCTACTTACAAACCAACATTACATCCAGAAGAAAACTGCATTATGATTATCTTAAAAATAACCAGCAAGTCCTATTTGACCTTTAAAGTCAAATTATTGTATAATTAGAAGACAATGCTCAAAAGTGAGTAACAGTGTCATTTTACAGACAACAGCTAAGTTAAAAACATTCATAAAAGCCAACACTGCTGTTAGAGTACACACCACTTTTCTTGGGTGGCTGAAGGATTTGGCCCTGTGCCTCCTGTGCTGCATTCAGTTCCTAGTAAGCAGCAGGGTAGGAGTTCAACAGCATTCAGCACAGGCCTACATCTGCTCCCACTGCACTGCTCTGAGCTCACGCTGCCTTCTCTTGGAGGAGCTTTTCCAAGTTCTGTTCTTCATACAAAACCCCACAGGTTTACATCTATCCCCAGGAAGAAAAATCCACTTTAACATTAGGATGTTATCAGCTACAACAGAAAACAATCCCTCTCTCAGCTATTTTGCGTAAGTTTCCTTCTTATCTGCATCAGAGGTGCTACAATGGTGTTTAATTATTAAACTGGGAGTAAAAGTTGTGGAAGTGCAGTTTATATCTACCCGCTCTGCATTCCTCTGTGAATAGACATTAAGCTAATTTTAGGCTTTTTTATTTGAAAAGGATGAGGGTGCAATCAGATATTGGGGCTGTGGTAGAAAAATAAGGAATAGCTATTTGCTTTGTGGACAACTGTCTGAACTGAATTAAGAAGTGAAAATATGTCTTATTTTTCAGGCTGTAAATAGATTAAAAGGAGAAGCCTATTTTGCAAAACTCAGCTTGCAAAAAAATTTAAGTAGAGAATATTTAAATGGAATAGATAATCATCTTATGATGTCATTTTATTTTAAAACTAGGAACTTCTCTTTCCTGAATGAATTGTGTATTAGTTTTTTCTAATTTTTGGATCACCAACTTCCTGAGCCTGTAGAGAACTTCGAGAACTTGGCTGTTGCTTGCAATTCCCCCAAACAGAATTGATAGTCACTGGTTATTTTTAACAAAGCTCTCCAGAACATCTATTTCACTCTGCAGCAGTTTAACAAGTTTTCAGACAATTTTTAGGACTTAATTAAAAGGCCAAAACATCTCCCCATCCTCTACTGAGATAGGAAGAAGCACAAAGACAGGCTCTGCTCCCATTTAGATAGGTTTTTTTTAATGGTTATCTGCCAATTTAATCACTCTGTGAAAGCCTGACACTATTCTGACAGTATTTATTGATCTTATACCTTATGTGGAAGATGCAAATAAATTCATCATTCAAGACAAAGAAGACTGGTAAACACAAGGAAAGAGATAGGAAATTTCCACAGGTACAACACTGTAGCTATCGCTCCACATCAGAAAGAGCATTTCAACAGTATAACCAGAGCATCCAGTGCTATTTCTTTCCCTGTCTTCCCATACACCTTCCCCAAATCATTTACACAGGAAAGTGTATAGGGAGGAGAGATTATGAAAAAAAAAAAAAAAAAGTAGTTTCCCAAGTACCACAGCACCTGATACTACAAACAAGCACCCACGGAGCAAGGCAGTTTTAGTCTGAGTACAATTAGTGACCACATAATACTCTTACAAGCAGCCTCCAGACCCTTCCAGCATGGAAAACAAGATGTCCTCAGAAAGTCCTACAGAAAACACTTGACTGTTCTTCCTCTTTATGCCTCCTCACTGGAACGAGACATTTCAGTCCCCAGTTCTCTTTAACATACTGGATCTTCTTTCAACACCAGCAGCCTTTATGATAGTGCAGCTCTTACACCAGACACTCTCTCAGAGCTTTCCTGCAGCAGATGTCTCCCCATGAAGAATGAGAAAACTCCTCTAGGCGGAGATGAAGAGGCCAAGCACCGATGCAAACAGTGCTCTATACTTACTTTACTCCAAAACCTAAGCCAGAAGGTAAAATGGCACATCCACCCCATGATCAGGTTGCAGAGGAAAATAAAGCGTACCACAAACAAATGGTAAAGTGACAATGAAGGCCACAATGTCCTGCAACTCCAATTATTTGACCTCAGGCACCCCCAGCCATAAAGTGAGGGAGACTCTTACCTTTCTTCATCCTTGAAAATAAACTTTCGCAGCTTGAGATCTCGCAGTACCAGTCCACCATCATGGCAGTGTGCAACAGCGGAAGCTATTTGATAGAAGAGTTTGGCTGCCTCCTCTTCTTTAAGCTTCTTGCAGGTACGAACAAACGAATGCATGTCCCCATAGCTCCTTTCAAAGAACACATACGCTTTTGTCTCCCCAAGAATTATTTCAGTAATTTGGTTGATATTTTTATGCGCAGGCAGACAAAAACATGGTGCTAATAACTCCTGGTAGCAGCCAATATCAAACACCTGCAGGAACAATGACAGTAATACCCAAGTTAGTGAAATGAATGACAGTGAAGTCATGGTACATCTGATTCTGCTAGCAAAACCATCTCTAAGTACAATTTATGTTGCTGCTGAAAGCTACACCGATGTAAACAGGATGTCACAAGCTCACGGCACTGAGGACAAGGCAAAGCAGACTGTACAACCCCACACAGAAGACACAAGTAACCTTAACAGGAAAGGCTAGTCTTCAAAACTGGTAGCAGGCATAGTTAGATTAGCTAACAGCTGATCAAATCTAGAATGTAATCTAAATTAAGATGTGAAGACCAGTGATGTATAAGGGCAGTACTCAGAAGGAAACGTGTTTATCTTCTATTTTCCATCCAAATAAACTCATAAAAAATACAGCCAGTAGCTTTTTATTGAGAGAAGCTATCACATTAAATCCACTCTGATACACATGCCTGACTCTTTTGATTTTATTAACCCATTAAAGCCGTAAGGATTTTCAGGTTTAAAGTATCATCTATTGCTATTCCTATTTACTTCCTGCCTTTCTTTCATCTCTGAAAAACAGCAAAGTCACTTTCACTTTCCAAGTCTCAGTTCCACAATGGTTGTTTATAAGATCAGAAGGATAACCCGGGAAATAGCTCTGCCTGTTGGAGCACAGACAAACACCCTTCAAAAGGCAAAGACAAAACCACCCTGAGCTCTCTGCATTTCAATCAAGTGCTCCATTAAAAGCAAAGTGTCCCTTTACTACTAAGTATGTTATCACTGATCTTATGAATGAACTGTAAGAACTAAAAAAGCTGCTGGGAAACCCAAATATAAAAAGTTACTATAATCTGGTGATGACGAATGAATCAGTATTTGAGTCAATTGAGAAAAGACCACATTAGAAGAAAATGAAAGACTTCATTGAGAATAACAGAAGTCAGTGTGTGCTGAAAGAGACTACGAGCAAAGTATTGATAGGAGTGATTTTTATTTTTAGTTATACCTGCTGCAGATGACTACAAAGCAAGGATTAGCATGTCCACCAGCATAAAAATTCAATTAATATGTAACTTACTCGTGGGTATTTTGTTACTTTGGTAAAAAGAATTTAAGGTAGTCATGTGTCCTTTGAACGAAATATAGAAATGAAGAACTGCTCTAATTCTCTAACCACTGTTTTAAACTTCAATTGGTTTTTTCCTTTCTGTATTCTAGCATTTGTGTTCCGATAGTGGGGTATTTGTATCCTCTCTGAGAAGCAAGTCTCTCTCTGCTTTCTCTAAAGATTTAAAAAGCTTTAAAAATTGATCGAGAAAGATACAGTTCAATCAAAATTTCCCTGAGGCTTCAAAACCTGCATCATTTAATGCTTCAGAGAACAATCCTAATAAACTCCTTCCACAGAAAAGGACCCAAATGCCAAAAAACTGGGACACCCTCTCCTCACGCACCTCCTTTTCCCCTCACCCCATACCTGCGCTGCCATACCCTGGCATAGGGAAAAACAACCTTAAAGGCAGACTGCCAAACAGAGCCGGCACATTTTACGGGGGGAGGATTAGCACCGAGGCATTCTGGTGACATGGTGCGCCAGGGAAGCAGAACCAGGGCGGGGAGGGGGTGTTGCTAAAATCCCTGGTGTGCAATTCATTCCAGAGGAGAATTCATTGGCATTTGGATCTCAAAATTCCTAACTACTACATTGTAAGTGAACGGCTCTTCTAAAAGCAGCTGCTATAAAATAAAATTTAAGCAGGAATATTCATGTAGCTCAAACCCTCACATGAAAAAACATCTTTCCAGAATTCTCTCCTAAATCAGATTACCATAACGTAAATTAGTTACATTTTGTTGTTCTCAGACTATGTTAAATAAGTAGTTCTGGACATGTACCAGCACTGTGTTTGAAAGGGGGTAGATAGGAAGCACTATCATACTGCTACAGTCTCAAATACGTTCCATAAAGGGCTTCTTTGTATCCCAGCTTTTAAGATCCCTGGCCTCAATTCAGCAAATGTCCAATAAGCTGCAGTTTGATTTAGTTCTCGCAGGGAACTGGAAGTGAGAAGTTACCATTGTTTGGATGCCACAGAGCCTTGAAGCAAGTAACGGCGTCTGTACAGTCGGTGGGTGCAGCCAAATGAATCTTGAGAATCATCAGTATGTGTCTGTTATCCAACCCAGCGTTTCTGCAAGCAATCTCTAACAGCATCTTCAGTAAGATACCAGAGAGCAGGTCTCTTTGCCGGAAGGCTACTTGACAAATAGTTGTCATGATACTGCAGGCGTTTTAAAGTGCACATTAAATTAAGCTGAGTTCAGGACTGACAACTGCATACTCACAAACCAGCAATCCAGGCTAAGATCGTATTTCTGGAGCACAGCTAGTAGTGCCTAGCACATACGGAAAAACTGATACTATTCAAATGTCAGGATCAGCTCAAAAACATCCAGTTTAAATGGAAGGGGAAAAAAAATAACAGCCCAGTCTTTGAGAGCTGCAGTTATACTCTTCATACTGTTACCAAAACAGTGTTTTAATCCTGCAAACCAAACAGGAAACAAAGAAGCGCATAGCCCCGGCTTTACCACTTGCTATGCAAGTTCACCTAGAATTTCCTGCAGAGCAGCAGCTTTGTGGGATCTGTTTATTTCATGAAAAGATGCCAATGTCCTAGAGTGCAGCACTGTACTACTGCAACGAGCTGGGCTTTTATTCTCGAAATTCTCATGTTCTGTTTCAGTTTAGTAACAAAGCATCCAGTTCAGCATGCAATATTAGTTCTTTGCAAAGCCATGGGCCTTTTTTCCCCTAAATAATCACATGAAGTCCTAGGCTGCCTTAATATCAGGTTTTATAACTCAATCAGTAAGCATATTTAAATTGCCCTCTGAACTCCAATCTTCTCAAATAGCAAGGAGGAGCAATTATTTTCACTTCTCTGTTACAGCCTAGTCCATAACTTTTTATGAATCAAGTATAAGAAAGTATGAAATAGTCAGCAACACTATTATTAATCCCTGGAATACCAGTAAGCTATAATACATCTACTTTTCCAACTAGAAATTTGCCAAATGGCATAATTCTGTGTTTTGGGAATAATACAAACACTGCAGCATGTGTTGCAAGGTTGGAATTTGCTACGTAGTTATAAAAACCACTACTGGGTACTGTTTCAGTTTGCTGGACATAAGTCTGTCTCACTACAGACAATGAGAATCACAATTTGGGAACAAAGGATAATATTCTCTCAGTTGAAAAAGAGAAAAATATCCCTCCACAGACATGCACGCATGTGGACTTCTTTTTCCCACAGCTCACCTTTTAATAGTAGGAGCAAATTGGGAGGAGGCAGAGAAAAGCCGGCAGGCTACAAAGAGTGGGATAGCTATTTTGTCTGCACTTCTAAAAACCGTAGGTGTGCAGGTTTTATTCTCGCTCAGTTGGGCAATGGGGGAGGATGCTGTTTGCAAACAACCTCCACCGTGAGAAGCTCAGGCTGATTAATTACTTGTGGTTCTTTTTTTTTAATTACTTTCAAGACAAAGCTGATGGCAGTCTGCCCCCACTCCCCGCTTCTCCATCTTCTTCCATACCCCAACGCACAGAATTGGGGGCAGTAAAAAATCAAGGAAGCCAGCAGGTCCCAACACCTTAAAATTAGCTAGGGATTCCCTACTCCATTTTGAAAAGTGAGAGTG